>PISX010003252.1:0-141357 GCA_004024625.1 Mellivora capensis
CCAGGGGTACATGTCTGTGAATCGCTAGGTTTACACACTTCACAGCACTAACCATAGCACATACCCTCCCCAATGTCCATTACCCCACCCCCCTTTCCCGACCCCCTCCCCCCAGCAACCCTCAGTTTGTTTTGTGAGATTAAGAGTCACTTATGGTTTGTCTCCCTCCCAATCCCATCTTGTTTCTTTTCTTCTTTTTATTTTTAAGTAATCTCTACACTCAACATGGGGCTCAAACTCACAACCCTGAGATTAAGAGAGGCACACTTTACAGAGTGTGCCAGCCAGGCGCCCCGGAAGCAATTTTTTTAAAAGATTTTATTTACTTACTTATTATTTATTTATTTTAATTTAATTTATTTATTTGACAGACAGAGATCACAAATAGGCAGAGCAGGGGCAGAGAGATGGGGAAGCAGGCTCCCCACTGAGCAGAGAGCCCGATGTGGGGCTCCATCCCAGGACCCTGAGATCATGACCTGAGCTGAAGGCAGAGGCTTAACCCACTGAGCCACCCAAGTGCCCCCCTGGTGCCTTTCCTAAAAAAAGATTTGTCTTATGGTTCTTTCTTAATAGCACCTCTACCCCTGTCACCCCCTTCCCTGCTTCCTCAGCTTCAGCATAGCAGTCCCCATCCAATGAACACTCACCATGGACAGAGTCCTTTAAAAACTTCTCATTTCAGGGCTGGCATCTGCCTTTGGCTCAGTTTCATGATCCCAGGGCCCTGGGACCAAGCCTTGGGATGGAGCCCTGCCTTTGGATCCCTGCTCTTCTGCCCCTCCCCCCTGCTCATGTTCTCTCTCCCTGTCTCTCTCAAATAATATACAATTAAAAAAAAAAACATCTCATTTCATCCCCACATCAGTTGTGCCAGAGAAACATCCTTAGCCCCATTTTACAGATGGTTAAACTGAGGCTCTAGGGGCAAACCTCCTGCCCAGAGTCACATACTTACTAGGATGCTCTCAAATCCAGATCCTCTGTTTCTGAAGCCTGATAACTGTGTTTGAACTGATCCCCATTTCAGCTTCCTGCTCCTCTTCCACTTTTTTTCTTTTTCCCAACTGCTGGAGCCCCTCGCCAACGCCTTCATTTCCACCCTATCTCCCACCACTCACAATCAGTAAATGAAAATAAAATTCTTGCAAGAGGACAGCTAAGTCCAGACCAATGTGAATCAACAAGTTCTACTGCAGATTCAAAGACAATTGGCTAGAACCCACGGTGGCATTGAGGTAGACTTGACGGAGACAGAAGTAAGTCAGGCACACCCCTTAGCTGTTCACAGGAAACCCATCCATGGACTCAGGCTTCGAAAGGATTTGATTCTGAGCCTGCCCTTCTCCGCTGCAGTTCCCATAAATCCTAGCAGGCCTCCATTCCCGGAGCCGGCACTAAGCCCTGAAAGGTAATGGGGTGTGAGAATATGGCTTTGAAAATTGCTTGGTTAAGATCCGGATGTGAGGCTAAGATTCCTGTGGGGATCCCTTAAACATAGGAGCTGGGGCTGTTACCAAAATTCCTCTTATCTGAGGATTGGGCTTCTGCCTGTGATGCCTTCAAACTTCAAATGCATTCCTTCACTACCAGAGCGACACCCCAGGAAGATACCAGGAATCCATTTTTTTTTGGCAGATGGGACTAACTCACGGCCAGGTCAGCAAATAGCTCTTGAGAGCCCAAGATGTCCAAGACGCTGCACACTCAAGATGCGGGAGCATGTGTTACTCTTACACACGCTTATATACTGTACGCATGAAATGTCAACTCTTTAAAAAGTTATATGGGGGGGCGCCTGGGTGGCTCAGTCCGTTGAGTGCCCTATTCTTGGTTTTGGCTCAGGCCATGATCTCTGGGGCCCGAGATCAAGACCTGTATGGTGCTCAGTGCAGAGTCTGCTTGTCCCTCTCCCTCTGCTCCTCCCCTTGCTCGCTCTTTCTCTCTCTCTCCAATAAATAAATAAAATCTTAAAAACGATTACAGAATGAAACTATGTCTCCTGCTCCGTCCCTCCCCTCACAGCCCAGTTTCCTTCTTCCCAAGCAGTTCCCGCTGTGATCTCTCTCTTGTCTATTTTCTGGATACAATCTATGCACAGTTAATGTCTTCTGATTTGAACGGTAACTCTTCCTTCTCAATATATAGTCTCAGCAGAACGGGTAAGGGCCCAGGTGCCTGGATCCACATCCTGAGACCTTTTTAGGTCTGTGTCCTTGGGCAAGTTCCTGAACTTCTCTGCCTGGGTTTTCCCATCTTTATTTTTTTTTAAAAGATTTTATTTATTTATTTGACAGACAGAGATCACAAGTAGGCAGAGAGGCAGGCAGAGAGAGATGGGGAAGCAGACTTTTCGCTGAGCAGAGAGCCTGATGCGGGGCTCGATCCCAGGACCCTGAGATCATGACCTGAGCCGAAGGCAGAGGCTTAACCCACTGAGCCACCCAGGTGCCCCTTTCCCATCTTTAAAATGGGATGGATACTGGTGCCTGCCTTACAGGTTTCCTATGAAGATCAAATGTGACCAAACATGCCAAGCACCCAGGATTTGGCCTGGCACCCAGAAAACATGTAATGACTACCAGCTTTTAATGTTAGCTATTTTTTAAAAGAATTTTTTAAGGTTTTATTTATTCATTTAACAGAGAGGGAGAGTATAAGCGGGGAGAGCAGCATGCAGAGCGGGAGAGAGAAGCAAGCTCTCTGCTGAGCCAGGAGCCCAATACGGGACTCGTATCCCAGGACACTAGGATCACGACCTGAGCCGAAGGCAGCTGCTTAACAAACTGAGCCACCCAGTTGTCCCAGTGTTAGCTATTATTATCAAAATAAATAATAAATAAGCATGCTTTATTCACTCTGTGTTGCTATCCCATTCTCCTTTGCTGGGTTCCCTCCTGACGCTGGTCATGGTGTCTTAGCCCATTGCTAAAAAAATAACTGAGGAATGATTTTTACGGAAGAAACTTACAATTTGGAAATAAAACTTATATTTGGAAATAAAAGGAGAAAGAGGCTTAAATCGTCTAATCCTGGCTTCCTCCAAATGGAGAGATGGGGTAAAGTTGTACACAGTAGAGCTGGTGTTTCTGTTACTGCTGTGTGTGTGTGTGTGTGTGTGTGTGTGATATCGGCAGTTGAAGCAAATGCCTAACCCCAGAATCTGGCCCCTCTGAATGTGGGCCGACCTCAAGGAAGAAGGAAGTTTGCATTAAACTTGAAAATGTTTGTGGTCATATTAAAAAGTAGGGTGGCATTTACAAATTTAAGGCTGTTGCACAAACTATAAAAGGTCTATTGACTTTTGAAATGAACTTTTCTGGCTAAAAACCCATTCCCTTTCCTACTGTGTGTTGGAGCATTGTTTACTTAAATTAATCCTATCCTTGCATAAAGTATTGGTGTGGCCTTGGAAAAGGTATTTTCTCTGCATTCCTTTGAGAGACCTTGCAGTTTGGCAAAGGAGGGGGGGTATGCAGTTCAGAGAGAGGGTGAAGGTCTCTATACCTTACGGAGACAACCTTGATCGCTGGGTTCTTCCCTAGAGATGTGTCTTGAAAATGACTTCCTAGTTCTTTGCAAAGATCATCTTACAGTTGGACGGTAAATGATGCTTTTCTTTTTTGGTCATTAGCAAGTAAAATTCACGCCTCCTCCCCACCAGGAAAGAAGCCAAAGAAATAGGAGGATAGCTAGCAGAATGAAAACATGCTGAGTGCGAGGTTCTCATAGCAACATAAACAGAGAATTTGAGGACCCCTTCTTTACACTTGGAAAAAATTCTGTAAAAACAGAAGAGCATACTGACTATCGCATCTAATGCCTGTGTGCTTCACACCCAGAAAGAAAACAGAAATTCACCTGTAGTCCTATCGGCTTCAAATATTTATTTAAATACCACAGGTAAAATGTTACAAAGCTGAAATGATTTTCCTTTTTCTGATACCATCCTCCTCTCTCTTCCTCTCCTTAAATGGAACCATTGTCATAATTTTGGCAATTACCTACAGTTGCATTTTTCTACTTTTATAAAATATGAACTTCTCCCACAGTGATACAAAAATTGAGTTTGTGTTTTTTCTTAATTTGCATGAATCTCATATTGTGTATAGAGTTCTCCAGTTTGCTTTTTTCCCCCTCCACATGGTATTTCCGACAATTACAGTTCATTAGTATTGCTAAATAGATGCAATATATAATTGCAGGTATCATAAATATATTTTGCTCATCCTAATCACTGCACAGGAATTTATTATATAGTAATAATTGTAGCTAGGGCATGCACAGCACTTTCCAGGTGCCAAGCAGTTTATTTCATGAATTTATTAAGTGAATTTATTTTATGAACTCTCACACCTATGAGAGAACTGCTATTCTTACCTCATTATTGAGATAAGTAAACTGAGGCATACAAGAGCACCTGGCTGGCTTAGTCGGTGGAGCGTGTGACCCTTGATCTCGGGATTGTGAGTTCCAGCCCCACATTGGGTATAGAGATTACATAAAAACAAAACAAAACAAAAAAACCCAACCTGGGGCACCTGGATAGCCCAATCTTTCAAGCATCCGCTCTTGGTTTCAGCTCAGGTCCTTAATCTCAGGGTCCTGAGATCCAGCCCTGTGTCAGACTCCCTGATAAGCACAGAGCCTGCTAAAATTTCTCTCTTCCTCTCCTCTGTCCCTTCCTGCCTCATGTGCATGCTTTCTCTCTCTCTCAAATAAATAAATCTTGAAAAAAAAAACCCACAAAACCTTGAGGCATACAAAGTTAAGTAACTTGTCCTGGGGCACCTGGGTGGCTCGGTGGGTTAAAGCCTCTGCCTTTGGCTCAGGTCATGATCCCAGGGTATTGGGATGGGGATCTCTGCTCGGCAGGGAGCCTGCTTCCCCCTCTCTCTCTGCCTACCTGTGATCTCTGTCTGTCAAAAAGTAACGTGCCCAAGGTCACTTTCTCTGTTGATGGATATCTGGGTTGTTTCCCTTTTTTTCCCACCGTTATAAACAATAATACACTGAATATCTTTACACCTGCTTCTTTATATATGCTGGTTACTCTTCTCTGTGCAAGAGTTTCTATCAAGTAGAAGTCCAAAAGAAGTGCTGACTTAGAGTCTACATTGCAGATTTTACTAACCATTTTCAATGTCCTATTTGCATGTGTGACCTTGGGGGGAGCCTTGACCTTGCCGATCCTCGGTTTCTTTGTTTGTAAACTGGGGCCATATAGGCTGGCTAAGGCAGAGAATGAAAGTGATGTACAGGGTACAGCTGGTCGTGGAGTGGTTCCAGGAGTACTCATAGCTGTTAGAGTCACTAAGGAGAATATTACTGTTGCATTTTACCGTGGCCATGTTGGCCAGACTCCAGTCAAGGATACATCGTCCAAAGTTGAGAACCGATTGTGAGGACCGACCAGAAAAACTCTTCTTAGTTGCCGTCTCATGTTATAGGATTGAAAATAAGCCACAGGAACTTCTGTTAAATGTTTCTATCAAACCACATCAAACAACCTGGGGGGCGCAAAATGAAGCAGAGACTTGAAATCCGGAACTTTGGACCAGCTGGCGGTTGCTGTGTGACCCTAGGTAGACCACTCGACCTTTCTGTGTGTCTAGTTCTCCAGATCTCATGGGAAAATAATTACACTTTCTCGCCTTACTACGTAAGGCTGCTGTGAATGAACATAGACGGTCAGGTGGGGTGGTGGATTGAGTGAATCCTTTTTGAATTATTGAAGATAAAAGATTTGGCATATATTTATTTTTTAAAGCTTTTGTTTTATTTATTTGAGAGAGAGAGAGAAAGCATGAGCAGGAGTGGGGGAGAGAGAGAGGGAGAAGCAGACTCCCTGCTAAGCAGGGAGCCCAGCAAGGGCTTAATCTCAGGATCCCAAGACCCTGGGATCATGACCCCAGCGGAAGGCAGATGCCCAACCAACTGAGCCACCCATGTGCCCCAGATCTGGCAAATATTTAAAGATGTTGTTTTCCGTACCTTAGATTTGGCTGGGGACCCAGAAGCCATTTTTCTGTGGCGTACACATCTAAAACATTCCAGAAAATTCTATCTTAACTTTTGAAATTGGTTTTCCTTCAGAGATAAAGAGAACACTGTATACGGATGTGTTATGGGATTTTTCTTGTTAGTGTGCCAACTTCTGGTTCATGAAAATATTAAAGCTTTCTTTCCCTACATAAACTGAGGCAGCAGAAAGAGGGGAGGGAGGGGAAAATACACATCAAACAGTTGTTTTGCAAACACTTGGTTACTTGATGGAATTCAATTCCTCGTTTTCCAAAACCTCCTGGTTGACCAAATTTGGTCTATCTGCCCCCACTGCCAAGATGTTAACCACCCCCCCCAACTAGTTGTGTTTAAGATTTCTTCCATCAGTTATCAGCTAAACTCAGCTTCTTTTTATGTCAAAAATAGCTCACTGGTAGCTTGAGTAAAGCCAGGTGGCATCTCTTCAAACTGGTTTCTCTGAGTCTTGGAGCCGCAGGAAATGCTCCGGTCCTGCGCCTGGTTGAGACCTCATTGATGTCAGTTGGAATGGGGCCATTTTCATTTGCTAATAAAGCCCCAGAATCCGGTGAGGAACCGATGAAAGATGCAGGCTGCTGCGGGTTGCCCGGAAACAATACAACGCATCCTCTGGGGAAGGGAGAAGGGCAGAAGGAAGCTGAACCAGTCATCCAGACCTCTCTGGCAACCCAGTCCTGATGGTATCCTGGCGACCCTACTCTGCCACAGGCTGATGGTGTGGGAAAAATCGGGCTCAAAAGAGACAGGGGGTGGGTAGGGGGACAGAGAGGGATTGGAAGCGAGGAGGATGATGGAACAGCTGTGTTTTATTTGTGTATATCATCCAGGAGAAGACTGGAGAATGGCTATCACTCCAATACAGAAGAGGGAGTTGGGGTTCCCTGGGGTGGAAAGTTCTAGTGCAGCATCGGTTGTGTGTAGGGTGGCTGTGTTGCGTCGGGCAGGGGTAGAGCCTTGTTACTGTTGTGCAGTGGGCATTAAATATGTTTTTAGGAGCTGCGTGTCTGGGAGTGGCTATGGTGGCTTTGTGATGTGTTTGTACGGAGTCATGTATTATGGAAGTCACTCCTTCCCCAAATTCAGTCTTGGTCACTGCGGGATTTTTGCCATCCGCAAGCCCTGCCTGCTCAGTTTTCTTTTTTCCACTCACCTTTCTAAGCCTGAATATCCATTTTGGGCTCATTCTAAGCAATCGTGAGTTTGATGGGTAAGGTTACTTTTTCGTAACAATCATAAAAATGAATATATAAGAATTAACCTTGTTTTCTAAAGTTCACCTTGTCCGACCTAAAATCATCTGAAGAATGGCCACATTCGGGTACGCATTTTAGGGTGATGGTGAAAAACACAGGGTTTGGCATCAGCCAGACCAGACTGACCCCGGCTCTCACGCAGAGCAGCCGTGTAACTTCCCTCTATTTATTCAAATGCCTTGAGCCTCAGTCTCCCTATCAGTAGAATGGAGCTATCAGTGCCATATATTTTTAAAATATTTTATTTATTTATTTGAAGGGGGGCATGCTCACAAGCAGGGGGAGGGGCAGAGGGAGAAGCAGACTCCCCACTGAGCAGGGAGCCTTGACGTGGGGCTGGATCCCAGGATCCCAGGACCTGGAGATCATGACCTGAGCTGAAGGCAGATGCTTAATGAATGAGCCCCCCCCCCCGGCACCCTAGTAGTGCCATCTTTATGGGGCTTTTGGGAGAATGAAATGAGATGGAGCATGTACTGTGTTCGCACACTGCCTGGCACAGAACGAGCTCCTTAACGAGTCAGGAAAAGCCTGTCACCGGCTGAACTGTGTTCTCCAAAAATTCATATGCTGAATTTCTAACCCCTGGTAGCTCAGAAGGTGACTGGGCTTGACCAGTCTTTTAAAGAGGTTATTAAGGTAAAATGAGGGTATTCAGATGGGCCCTAGTACATGATGCCTGGTGTCCTCCTGGAAGAGATCAGGATACAGACAGAAACACACACAGAGGGAAAGCCCCCACGAAGACCCAGGGAGAGGAAAGCCATCCGAAAGCCAAGGAGCGAGGACTTGGAAGAAACCAGCCCTGCTAACACCTTGGCCTTGGGCTTCTGGCTTCCAGGACTGTCAGAAAATACATTTCTGTTGCTTAAGCCCATAGCCCACGGTATGTGTACTCAGGCAAACGAGTATCAGGTAGAGGGAGTATATATTGACAGCAGACTCCGGGTAGAGTCCTGGTAATGAGCCATCTGTGGACAGGGACGCAGGCTCTATTCAGATTCAAGATGATGATAGAAACCACCAGAAGTAATAGTGGAAACTGGATCAAAGCAGCACCTTCTTGCTGCCTTCTTGGCAAATCCTTGGAGATGTCATCCTGCAACGTGGTTGTCACACAGGGAGGACAACTGAGTGCCAGGGAGTCTCTCCAAGGTAGTTTCTAAGTATAGATTGGGGGCTTTGGTGAAATGCAGGCCTTTTTATTTATTTTTGTTTTTTTTTTAAGATTTTATTTATTTATTGGAGAGAGAGAGCATGAGAGGAGAGAGGTCAGCGGGAGAAGCAGACTCCCTACTGAGCAGGGAGCCTGACGTAGGGCTCGATCCCGGGACTCCAGGATCATGACCTGAGCCAAAGGCAGTATGTTAACCCACTGAGCCACCCAGGCGCCCCCTGCAGGCCTTTTAAAATCAGGTTCCAATGTCCTCAAGAGCTTCTGGCCCAGAGTCATGGTGCAAGATGCAGTTCGTGTTGTCAGAGGTTTCTAACAGTCTCCCAGGCCTGAGAAATTAATCTTCATCAAAGAATGTGTTTTCAGGGGTGCCTGGCTGGCTCAGTGGGTTGGGCCTCTGCCTTCGGCTCAGGTCACGATCTCAGGGTCGTGGGATCGAGCCCTGCATCGGGCTCTCTGCTCAGTGGGGAGCCTCCTCCCTCCCCCCCTCTGTCTGGGGTTCTGCCTACTTGTGATCTCTCTGTCAAATAAACAAATAAAATCTTAAAAAAGAACTTAAAAAAACGAATGTGTTTTCAGCTACTCTCTCTTGGCACCATGCCACTGACCCCCCCCCCACCTCCCCACCACATGCCCTGCCCATCACCAGCTAGACTGTGTATATGAGTTAATGAATTCCAAAAACATGGACTAATTATCATCACATACTGGCGCCCACACACTCCACTCCCCACAAGCTATGAATACAGTTGGCAAGGTGGAGCACACAGTGTTTTACACCACTCCTCACGTAAGTGGATGTTTGAGGGTTCGATCCCCATGGAAACAGTCTCAGTGAAGGAGGGTGAACTTGGCCCCTGCAGGCCAGAATGAGATGAGAATTTGGGTGGGTGGAAAAAAGAGGAGAAGCTACTTCAAGCAAGGGGGAAAGGTTGAGAAATGTCAGATGGCATTGTATTGTAACCCTCTCTTACGTGTCTATCTCTTTATGAGACCACGGTGAGACCATTGAGGGGAGGGACAGGGTGTCCCTTCTCATTGGACACATGTTGTAGAGCATGGTGTCTGCAGCATGGAGGTCACCCAAGGGAAGATCATTGTCAGGACCCACGCAGTTCTCCCCGTACCTCACTTAATTGACAGAAACATGACTCAAACTGGCTTAAGTGAAAAACATTTAAAAGGGGAGTGTTTTATTGGGTCATTAAATTGGAAAGTCTGAGGGTGCATTGGCTTTTAGGGATATTTGGCTTAAGGACCTCAAGAATGTGTCAGTGCTCAAACAGTTTTCAGTATCGTGAACTAGGTATTTGTACGTGTGTACAGATCGCTAGTCACCTCTCTGTAGGGCTGGAACCCACCATTTACTTTGAAAATAAAGACCTGCATGGTCCTTTCCAGGAAAGCATTTGAGAGAAAGCTGGGGACAATACAGTTGACACTGAGTTGTACAAGCCCCTTATTCATTTACGGTTGAGCAGTGTGACATTAACATGAGCTGTGTGAGGGCAGAGATGTTCGTTGAGCTGGGTCACTGATGGAACTTCATCTCCAAAAACAGTGCTGGGCACACAGTAGACACTTGGCCGGGCCCTGTTTGGTGGCCTTGGAGGTTGATTTTAGAATAACGTGGGGTTGGGGCACCTGGGTGGCTCAGTCGGTTAAACGTCTGCCTTCAGCTCAGGACATGATCCCAGGGTCCTGGGATCGAGCCGTTCATTGGTCTTCCTGCTCAGTGGAGAGCCTACATCTCCCTCTCCCTCTGCCTCTGCCTGCCACTTCTCCCTGTTTGTGTTCTCTCTCTCTCTGTCAAATAAATAAATGAATAAATAAAATCTTTAAAAAAATAATAATGTGGGGTTAGGGGCACCTGGGTGGCACAGTCATTTGCGTGTCTGTCTAGGTTTCGGCTCAATTCGTGATCTCAGGGTCTTGAGATCGAGCCCCCTCATCGGGCTCTGTGCTCAGTGTGGGGTCTGCTTCAGAGTCTCTCTCTCTCCCTCTCCCTCTGCCTTTCCTTCCCCTGAGTCCCACTCTCTCTCTTTCTAAAATAAATAAATACATCTAAAATTTTTTTTAAAGAATAATATGAGGTTAGATCATTAAATGAGTTCCAGGTATAGCTCAGATCTACATCTATTAAATGTCTTTTGGTTGGGTCCGGAGAAATGAATGGAAAAGATGCTCCCAGCCTTGGACCTGTGGCATAGTAACTGAATGCCAACATTTGAGCTGGAGGGGGTGGGTGTTAAAGCGTGTTAAAACTGTGAACTAAAGCGGAATTCAGTCCCGTGGACTGGTTGGTCTAATTCCCCACTGAGGATTGCCATCATACCCCATTTCTAGTGATCGGGCTTCCCCGCTGTGCCATGCACTCCACAACCCTACCTGTAACCTATCAGGTGCTCCCCATTTCATCTTTTCAGGTAAAGTCACTGAGGCTAGAAACCACCTCTTCAGCATTGGGTTTCTTTTCCTATTAAAGGCCAGAACACATTGTTGTCGGTTAAGGGAAGCACATTTTCACAGTTCTACACGTGGACCACAGAGAGGAAGAAGGGTAATTTTGCTACATCTGCTGGCCCTCTGTCAGTGGTGTGTTAAGTGTTATGCATGAATCTCTTATTTACTCCTCTTGGAAATCCCAGAAGGGCGGCGTTAGCGTGCCCATTTTGCAGAAGAGGAAACTGAGGCACAGAGTTTAGTAACTCGTGCATGGTCACCCAAGTTGGCCTGCCTGTGCTCTGAACCATGAAATGCAAAGGCCCTTCATGGGGCATCTGACTCCTGAGCTGTCTTGAAAACATGCTTTGGCACTGAGAATCCTTTTCCCAGCCCTGCCATCCCCCAACAAACCCTTGGCCGAGAAGTCTTGGGCTGTTTTCACATCATACTAGAGACTGCTCTGCGCTTCGCCATCCCTCTTCCTCCATGTCAATGAAATGAGACAACAGATAGTGTGTGGAAGTGTTACCAAGAAATGTCCTCTGAATCCAGGAGTGGCCATGTGAAGACACCCTTCTGGACAATGTCCAGGGCTGCTGAGATGGGGAAATCAGGCTGTGGCTGGTGTGAGTGACCACCAGCTCGACCATCGGGCCCTCCATCCAGATAGGAATGACTGTAAGTCAGCTCCAAGCAAGACTGCCCCCTTACTGCTGACCAACCTCCTGGGGGTCCCTGGGCACATTGCACCCCTCCGCTGTGCTTTCTTTTTAGGGGTGTGGAAGGGGATATAAGCCTTTGCTGTAAATAAACAGAGACTAATATTCTGGGGCAAAGAGGATGTGGTCCTTGTGATCCACGCAGGCTGAATCAACATCTTCTTTCATTAAAATAAAAATGATTCTAAGTATGCTTAGTGAAATAAGTCAATCAGAGAAAGACAACTATCATATGATATCCCTGATATGAGGAAGTGGAGAGGCAACATGGGGGACTACGGGGGCAGAAAAAGAAGAAAAGAAACAAGATGGGATCCGGAGGGAGACAAACCATAAGTGACTCTTAATCTCACAAAACAAACTGAGGATTGCTGGGGGGAGGGGGGAGGGAAAGGGGGGTGGGGTAATGGACATTGGGGAGGGTATGTGCTATGGTTAGTGCTGTGAAGTGTGTAAACCTGGCGATTCACAGACATGTACCCCTGGGGATAAAAATTTGTTTATAAAAAATAAAAATTAAAAAAAAAAGATTCTAAGTAAACTACTCATGTCTCATAGGAGATGGGTCAGCACACAGTCACTCACCGTCTCTTCCTATAGATGGAGGCATGGTTACCTGTTGAGCTGGGAGGACGGGGGCTGGTGGGTGATAGAAAGACTCAACCAGGCCGCTGAGCTGTCATAAAACAACGCCTCAGTCTTTCCAGGTGTTTGAACCTACACCTTTGTTTTTGGGGTTTTGAGCTCCTGGGGACCTTTCACAATCTCAGCTTCGTTCACTGCCTTGGGGAACATAGCCTGAGCTAATGTCTCATCTGGAAGTTTCCTCTCTCCAAAGAAACGTGTCCAGCCTTTCCCCGGGAACTTGAGTCGAGTAGTCTGCAGCAGAAATTTTAGGTCATTTGTCTTGCTCAATGAGGCTCAGCTCTGAGGATGTGGGCCATGATGTATGTGTACTTAAGCTCTTCTTCAAAACTGGGTTTAAAGCAAGCAGCAAGGCTAAAACTGGGGAGAGGGGTATCACTAACAGTTACTGAGCACTCGGTAGGTTTGCAAGAATGTATGATGCCTATCATTTAGGGGTATGTAGGAGAACACATATTATTAGATAGTCATTTAACTATCTCCCCAATACGATAAGGCAAATCCTGAAATTATTTTTGATTTTAGACATGAAGAAACCCAGGCCACGTGGTCTGTAGTTGTCTGTGTCTGGACTGGAAGCCACATCTAAGGAGGGTTAACCACACCACATTGTTCCTCAGTGACAGGCCAGTCCCCTTCATTTTCCCCAAGCCACTTCCATTCATTCTTGTAGTGTCTTGCCTCTACCGTCAAGCTCAAGGGACAGAGGAAGAAGGTGAATGAAGCTCAGAGAGAATAAGAAATTCATCCAGGAGCTCATGGCAAAAGACACAGATCAGATCCAAAGCAGCAGCTCCTTAATGGTGTTAATTAAGTTAAAGGAGGTCCTTAAGGTGGGGCCTAATCCACTACAACTACTATCCATATAAAAAGGGGAAATTTGGATGCAGAGACCCCAGGAAGGGAGAAGAGGATTGCCGACACCTTGATTTCAGAGTAGCTTCCAGAACAGCGAAATTAGAAATGCCTGCAGCCGAGCCACTCCGGCTGTGGTACTTTGTTAAGGAGCCCCGGGAAACGAACCCAGCCCCGAGGAAGGGAGACATGGAGGATAAAGTCAACCCAAAGTCAACTGCTGCTCATGGCAGGCAAGAACTCCTGCATGGGCCCACCAGTGCCTTGGGTGGCCAGAGGGAGCTCAGGGCGGCTCATTTCAGACCACCCTCCCTAGGATAAGCCTTAGGACGTGCCTGATGAGGCTCAGGATTCTCTTTGCTTGGAAAGCCCAGCTTGCGGTTTTTACTGGCGCATCTGGGAGCCTACGCCCTCGGCTGTGTTCACCCGCGTCCCCGTGCACACGGAAAGCATCATAGGGACACTTCCAGATATCTGCTCAGTTTTAGTGACTGGTTAAAGCGCTGATCTAGCCCAAAGATGGCACCCAACTAATCACAAGAGCTAGCACTGAAGGACCACCCGGCTGGTACGTTTCATCGATTATCTCATTAAGCCCTCGCCATAATTCTATAAGGGAGTACAATTAGTATCCCCTTTTCACACGCGAGAAAAACAGAGTCCGAGAGATGCTAGAGCACTCGCCCGTTTGGGCAGGCTCTTCCCTCACGGTGAATCCTAGGCAATGGGCTTCCATCTTCCTGTATTTCCTGCGGAAGTCCCCCCAAGAAACTCTGATTGGATAGGATTTGGACACATGCCTACTGTTGAACCAATCACTGTGGTTGGGGGGATGGAATATGCTAATTGTGCATCTCCGGGGAAGAAGAGTGAAGAAGGGGTTATTTCCCAGAGCACACCGGGGCCTTGTGGCTGAAGGAGGAACGGGATGCCCGTCCTCTGTGGCATGGCAGCCGGCGCTAGGGAAAACCTGCCATTGTCCTCAAGAGTCCACGCATCCTGCCTCCCTAAACCCATGTCTGTGTGTTTTCAGAACCAACCAGGAAGTTGGTTCAGTGTAGACCTGGCCTTATAGGAATTCTCCCTCACTTGTCCACACCCGTTTCCCCACTTTGAAGAGAGAAGCCCCAGTCTAGTTCTGTTCCGTTCATTTCATTTCATTCCATTCCATTCCATTCCATTCTATTTTATTTTATGTTTTTAATTTCATTTCAATTAGTTAATGTATAATGTATTCTTGGTTTCAGAGCTTCAGGGATTCATCAGTCTTACATAACGCCCACCGCTCATTACATCACATGCCCTCCTTAATGCCCATCCCCCAGTTACCTTGTCCCCCCCCCCCATCCTCCCCTCCAGCAAATGTCAGTGTGTATCCTAGGTTAAGTCTCTTATGGCTTGTCTCCCTCCCTCTCGTCTTGTTTTATTTTTTCCCCTCTTCCCCTAGGCTCCTCTGTTTTGTTTCTTAAATTCCACAGTGAGATCATATGATTCTTTCTCTGATTGACCTATTTTGCTTAGAATGATCCCCTCTAGTTCCATCCATGATGTTGCAAGTGGCAAGATATCATTTTTGATGGCTGAATAGTATTCCACCCTGATCTATTTCTGATGCTTTAAATAACCAACCATGGAAATGGAACCCAGGGCTTGAAATTGTGCAGCTGGAACCTTAAAACTCACTTCCTTGGCAAAAATGGGAAGGTAGGGATAGTCAGGGCTGGGTTCAGATCAGGGCTCTGTATCAGTTAGCTACGACCACAGTAATGCCATGTAAGAAGTCATCAACACACTGGCTCCTGTAGCAATCATGCTTATTTTTGCTTATGGGACTGGGTTAGCCAGCTGCAACTGCCAGGTGGGGCTTGGCAGCCAATGAGGTGTCTTTCCTGGTCTGTGCTGGGTTGTCTTACTAACCTGGGGCCTTGGCTGGGACAACTGGTTGACTCAACTCTGTGTCCCATCCTCCATCGGGCTAGCCCTGCCTTTGCATGGAGATGGCAGAAGGACAAGAGAGTAGAGACCCACAAGGAGTCCGGTATATTACTGTGCCATTGGCCACAGCAGGTTCCCGAGGCCAAGTCTGGAGTCAGTGTGGGTGGCGGCCATGCAAAGGTGTGAAGAAATTGGGTCATTAAATGCAATCAAGCTTCCATAGGTCCCCAATCTATTTCTCAAGTTTCCTGATAAGAGGGCACCCAGGAAGTGAGAATTGTAGCCCAGCTAGCAGAGAAACAGGATCCTCTCACACCCAGCCCCAGACCCTGGCCTCGTGGACACCCAGGCCCAGGACCACAAAGCCAAAGAGAGGGCCTGGCTCCATTCAGTCTTTCAGCCATTCACAGTGAACGCTCTTCGGGTTCTGGGAGCTGCAGGATGATCAGAAGTGCTGTGTCCTAGGAGAACAGGGCCTGGAAGTCAATGGTTACAGCTTAGGTTCTTAGCTGAGGTTCGGGAGCTGCTGTCACAGCATGGGGCACTGCCATAGCCCCCATCCCACGATACTGAAGTCACAAGAGAACGGCTGCTATCACCCTCCTCCCCTCCCCCTGGAACAGAGGCCAGGGCTTGCTGGGCACTTCTGGCCTCATTCACCTGCCCTTGCCCTGCCTCCTCTGCCCCAGAAACCTTGGTCAGAGGAGACCTGGCTCCTCCTTCCAGACACTGGAAGCTGGTCTACCATTCTCAATGACCCAGTCCCTGACCTCCTCTCCGTCCTCTTCCAGCCCCAGGCTGCACCCCCACACTGCCCCCACTCACCGGGAGAGGATCAGCCTTCTTCAGCATGGCACGTTTCTCGGTGTATGTGTTGTGCTTCAGCCGGGCACTTGTTACTCTAAACCAGCACCAGACGTCTAAATAGATCATTTCTTTTTCCCTCTTAATAACCACTGTAGCTGGTGTTCTTAGGAGACCCATTGTATAGATTGGAGACACTGAGGCTAGGAGAGACAAAGAGGCTTGCTCAGGTCACACAACTCAGAAGGGGCAGGGGCGGAGCCTGAGCACGTGACAATGTCCAGGAACTGAAGAACCAACTTTATAAGCTTCTTCTCTTCTTCTGTAGGACTTTCCCACCCCAGATCTCTGCTCTCTCCTCAATTCCCGGTCCTTGTTCCTCTTTGTACTATAACACAGGAAAGTCCTTCTCTAGGAGTCCAAGAGAGAAATGGAGGGATTGGTCTGGAAACATTGGTTTGTAAAAAGCCCAGCAAATGCTCCTTTTAACTGGACATTTTCCTCAGCTTCCTAACTCTGTCCCACGAGGAACTCAGTTCTCCCCCTTCCTGCCCCCGGGAGCCTCCACCCTGGGGAAACGGGAGGTCAGAGGGTGGGCGACAGGCCAGCAAGATCAGCTAGAAACAGTTCTTTCTTTTCTGCCAGTGACGGGTCCACACCCTGGCTACATAAATCCTTTCTTTTATTTTTATTATTATTATAGCCCAGGGTCTAGCATGGGCCATAAACGGATTTAAGAGGCTGCTAGAGTATAGAATTTAATATATTTGGCATCATTAAAGAGTGGCGTAGCAAACCCACTTGGAGAAGGCTGGACCCCCTCCCCCAACACCACTCTTCTTCCCCATCCATCTCCTCTCACTACCCCCACCCCATCCCACAAATCCTCTTGGCAAAGGTTTCCTGTGGGGCAGCCCTCGCTGGAGGGAAGGGCAGTGGGGAATGGAGCAGAGGCAAAAAGGCAGGGAGGGTGGAGAGGACATTGGGCAAATGACCAATTAGGGACACTTGGGGGAAACGGGACAAAGCTTTCTAGATAAGCATGATTTTTTTATCAGTCTATAAAAATACCACTTTCACTAATCTACTGGCTCCTTCTCCAGGCTCCTGGGACCAGATAGAAGGGTGGACAAAAGGAAGGTCCAGAGGACAAGGGACAAGGGAGGGGTAGTAAGGGAGGGGTATTCAGGGCGGGGAGGGGAGCACATGGGACAGGGAGAGAGGAAGCATTTCAGGACTTCAAGGCTCAGAAAGCCAGAACTAGGCGTGGGTTTTATCTCCCCTCTAAAGTTACCACCATTCAGACCTCACTCCTTATTTTAGTGCCTGGAGCATGTAGTGCTGTGCCCTTCAGTATTCCTTCTATATGTTCTACGTCTCCACATCTTTGACTCTTGAGTCCCTCTGTTTAATACCTTCACATACTTTATTCAACAAGTATTTATCTAGCATCGACTACGTGAATGGGATGGGCACCATGATCTCTGTCCTCAGCAGCTTAGAGTCTAAAGTGGAGACAGATAATAAACAAGCACATAACAAAAATGACAGGAGGCACGGCCATGAAGAAAGCTGGGGAGGGGCAGAGGGAGTGGAACATGCAAAGGCCCTGCGGTAGGAATAAAGGTTGGTGCAAATGAGAAACAGAGGGGAAGGTGGATGGAATGCGGAGGCAGAAAGGGGACCAGGAGATGAGGTGAGAGCAGTGGTTGGGGGCCAGTTCATACAAGGCCTTCAACATATGAGAAGGAGTTGGGATTCTATCATAAAACTTTTGAGATGCCATTTGGAGAACTGCAAGCAGGGATGGGATGGCACTAGAGGCAGAAGATGGGGGTCCTAGTCCCAGCTCTGCTCCCAAATCCTGAGAAGCTTTGGCAATTCCCTTTCAGATCGCAGCACCTCTAGACCTCAGTATCCCCACGCATAAAATGAGAGATGGACTAGTTAGAGCTCAGGGCCCACTATAGGGTCTGTGTCAAAGCCTCAGGGCCTCTGTGGGGGTTGGGGGGAGCTGGGAACGACGTGGACTGAGATTGAGTGTTTATCTGGAGATGGGCTTCTCCCCTGCCTGCCGCAAAACCTGCACGGTTTTCTCCTTCTTTCTCCTTCTTTCTCCTGAGCTGGTATTGTCCAGCCTGGGGTGGGGGGCTGTTGAATCGAGGGGTCTGTCCTGAGGAACCTCACTAGGCCTTGGAGAATGATTGCTGGCAGTGCCCATCCAAATGTTCCTCCTGGGCTGGGGCAGCATCCGAGAGCTCCTGCGTGCGTGACCACAGCAGAGGAGACCGTGCTGTGAGGGTCCGGGCTGAGGGGGAACGTGGGGTGGACTGCAGATGGAGGGAGGGGAGGGATTGTAATAGTGATCCTGTGACTTTCTGTGCACAACCGGGGGCTGGTGTGAGTTTGTGATCGAATGTGTGGCTGAGTTCGTGTCCACCTGTGTGCGTGACCACGATTGTGTGTCTGCGTGTGTCTAGCTTGGTGTGTCTGTGTGATGCAGCTGTGTCTTTGTTGGCAGTGAGTAGGAGCGTGTGTGTGTGTGTGTAACTGAAACAAGTGTGTATCTCTAGATATTTGCTTGTGTGAGGTTGCGGGAGACTGAGGACAGGTGTGTGTGCGCGTGTGCATGTGTGCGTGTGCGCCCAGCAGCGGTGGGCTGGGCACGGTGGTGTGTGCTCTAAGTGACTCCCAAATGGCCTGGTCCAGGGCATCTTGCTGCTTGACCTCTTGTAGACAGAGTGTCCTGCCAGCAGCATCTGCGAGGGGCGGGCTCAGGGTAGTCGGCTTCCTCCCAGCACCAGGGGACACAAGTGGCTGAGGCCTAAGACCATGTTCCGGGGCTCAGGGGCTCTAGGGGCTGGGAGAGGCCTGGTTGGGCAGCCCAGGTAAGCGTCGTGCCCCTCCCAGGCTCCAGGAGGATTTCTGCCAGTTTCCCTGGTGTCTGCCTGCAGGGAGACGGGAAGTAGCAGATCTATCAGGGAGGGAGCCCACCAGGCCCCCAGACATGGGGGACAAGGTCAGACGCTGCCTGGAGTGAGGCACTTGGCTACAGCCCTGCTGTAGCACGGGATCCCTTGGGAACTGACTTCCAATAAGTAAACATGGTTAAGATTTAGCGCCAACTCTGTCCCTCTGGGGTTGGGGAGGGCCCTGGGGGTGTGCCCGGGTCTGGGCGGTATGATGGGGTGGGTGGGGAAAGGAGTGGGGTGGACTCGTGTGTTACCTCCACATGTGCTTAGCTCTGCCTGCAGAGGAAGCAACTGGGCTCCGGCAACCGTCCAGGTGTATATCAGGGTCCACTTGCACCTGACGTTTCCAACCTGCCGAGGGCGTGGGGCTTCCCCTGAGCTCCATGGGGGCCAGCAAGGGGCTTCCTTAACGGATACGGCCCCCTCTGCTCCCAGGCACCTCTCACCCAGTTCCCAGGAAGTGAGTGTGGAATTTGTTTCCAAATATAGACTCTGGTGGCCCAGCGGCCTGCCTGCGGACAGCCCCTCTGGCCTCCCGGGTGAATGGCAGGACTTCAGCTGCCTTCCAGGGGGCCCAGGCCTGCAGGCCTCCACTTGGAGCTGTGGGTAAAAATAATCATAAAAGTGGTCAATAAAAATGGAGGGGAGCTGAACGCTGGGTTATGAGCCCGGGATACCACTTGACCTGTGGTGATGCTTGGCTGGTGGCCGCCCCGCCCGGAAGCCTTACACACTTGCATGGCCGCTCCTGCCACGTGGAGCCTTAAACGCCCACACCCACAACCACACATCCGGGCCGTGCACTGCCGACTCACGTGTTTTCACATAAGGAGGTACACGGAAAAATATATGTATATGTAAAAGAAGGACATGATGACACATACACACACACTCAGAAACCAACACAATGGCAGAGAGACCCACAGGTTCTCCACAAAAGCCACGCAGTCATGCAGAGAGACTCCAAGGATAAGGTCATACTCAGTCACACAGGAAGAGACACGAGGCCCACGGGTCCAGGCGGAGCAGGGTCCCTCCAGCTTGCAGCTGGATCCAGCCTTGCCTGTGCTCTGATTCAGGGGTCCTGGGGTCAAGCACTCACTTCTGGGTCCTGGGGTGGCCTTGTGTGTTAGTTCGTTAGTCCTGGGGACTCACCAAGAGGCACTAGGAGCAGGCACGTGGGGCCCTCGGGGAAGCCTTGACGGTGAGGAGTTGGTATTGGAGAGGTCTGGGAGGGACCCCAGAACGACACAGCTTGGCGTCCTCTGCCAGCAGCCCGAGGGAGAGGGGTCTGGGAGATTGGGGGCGCGGGGGGTGTCTGGAGAGGTGGCAGCCTCCCAGGGAGTGCACTTTGCATGGTGGCAGGAAGAACCATTCCCTGGAAGGCTGAGGGGCTGGCAGGTCCCTGGTGGAGGGAACTGAAAAGTGGCTGCTGGAGAGTGGGGACCCCTTGGGCCTCCCTTTGGGGTGCTCTTCTCAGGCTTTGGATCTGAGTCCTCACCTTCTAAAGAAGTCCTTCCCTTTCTAACTAGTAGCAGCCAGCGCTGCTCCAGGGCTGGCCTGGGAGGAGTATGGGCAAGGGCAAACAGGTAGGAGGAGAAAGGGTCTAGAAGTGGGAAAGCAAAAGGCCACATGTGGGGAGGCCTCAGGACCCACATCAATCCTCTGGGCCCAGGATCTGGAGCTCCTAAGGCTTGGGAGCTTCCTGAGACCTGCCAATGGAACCTTGAGGCCATGGGATCCATGCACATCCTGAAGTCGTGTGGGTCTGGGGTGGTGCAAAGACAGAATGGTCACCCTGAGAGCTGAGCCTCTGGGAGGGGAACACTGGCGACCCGCAGATTTCGGCCTCTGTGCCTCCAAGGGGGGGGGCACCCTCAGCAGGCTGAGCCCACAGCCAGCTGTGGGAAGTGGCTGGGGTTCCCTTTCAGGCTCTCTCTAAATGTGCAAAGCTGAGGAATGGCAAGGAGCTGGGTGCATTTCTGTAGATGCTGTGTAACCCAGGCAAGTCTTCACCTTCTCTGAACCTAATTATTTGTTTTTAAAAAACAGAACCAGGGGCATCTCCTCCCCACCTCCCCTGTATCCTACCCACCCCCATTTCCCTCCTATCAGGGGACAGTGTGTGCTGGGATGGAGGCTGTGATGAATACGGGCCAAGGTTTGGGAACAGAACAGGACCGAGAGCAGAACACTGAGGCTGACAGTGGGAATGTCCGCACCTCTGTGTCCTCTCTCCCATCCTGCTAAGTTCTCCTGAATCTCAGTCTGCATGCCCGCTAAGGCCCTCTTCCGCTTCCTCAGTGGGAAGGAGGAGAGGGCATGGAGACCCAACAGAGAGATCTGAGCCCTTACTCCAAATGCTAAGTCTCTGGCCACGGCCCTCTTTTGACTGAGTGTGCTTTTTATTTCTCACCTTTTTAAAGATTTTATTTATTTATTTGACACATAGAGAGAGAGCTAGAGAGAGAGGGAACACAAGCAGGGGGAGGGGGAGAGGGAGCAGCAGGCTTCCTGCCAAGCAGGGATGTGGGGCTGCATCCCGGGACCCTGGGACCATGACCTGAGCTGAAAACAGACACTCAACGACTGAGCCACCCAGGGGCCCCTAAATGTGCTTATAAATGCTTAAAATGTGCCCACTGTGCTCACTGTGGGTGATTGTGGCCAGGGCCCCAGGAGCTACCTCCTCATGGAGCTACTGAGAACTAAATGAGTGGGAGAAACCGTGTTCCAACAGCTCCTAACCTGCTGTAAATGTCAGCTATTATCACACCTCAAATGCTAGCAGACTTTTGAGCCTGGAATATCCACATTTCTCTCTTTGTGGCCGTAGAGACTCAAGCAGAACTCTTCCAAAAACATAAATGGGAAATGATGGGAAGGAAAGACCATGGGGGCTGGGGCTCAGACTGGAAAGGAGTGGATGGGGCAGTGCAAGCCAGCTGGGAGTTTTGGGGACATTAGATACCCCCAGTGGAAGCTGAGGGAGTTTTGTCTTTCCGGACCACCCTGGAGATGGATGGTGTCTCCTTCAGAGACTGAAACAAGTGGGGGGGGGGGGGGGGAGGAGCCAAACCCCAAACCTGCAGCCATGGGTCTCCACCTGCACACAGGTCTGCATCCTTCTCTCTGAGGCTCTCTCTCTCTGGCTCCCTCCACGGCCTCTGAGCTAGTCAGTGCCCTGGCTGTTTCTGGGAGCTTGCTCCCTACAGAATGAAACAGAAAAGTCAGCCTGTATTGTGCGCGACCCACCCACAGATAATCAGAGGGGATGTTTCGCCCTGCGGGTTCAAGAAGAAAGCAATGGAACTCCAACATATTATTTGAATGTTGTTTCTATTACACCCACAATGGAAAATGTTTTCTCTAAAAGGCAGATAATGTATTCTTTCTCTCTGCAATGCCTTGCAGACGTGGAAAGTCACGAAGTCGAGTTCCTGACTTTTCTAGTTCCATTTAGATGTTAATCCAGGCAAGTAAAAGTGTTGCTGGGATCCAGGCAGGGAGCCTCGCATGCTGACTGGGTAAAGAGTTGGGTGGAGAGACCCAGCATTCCCCGAGTCCCAGGTCCCTGGCTGGGATTTCGGGTTGCTCGGGTGGGATGCTCTCATCGCCCTGAGCATGTGCCTCTGAGGTCACGGCCGGCTTTCAGTTCCAAGTGGGGGTTTTTGCTCCAGACCTGAACCAACCCTGTAGACGTGGCACTAAATCTGGATCTTTCTCCTATGTTTCAAAACGGGGGGAATTTGTCAGTCCCTGCCACGTTGAAAACATGTAGGAGGTTTGGGACAGCCCAGACCCACCGGCGGAAATAGAGCCTTGCAGGCCTTGGAACTCAGGGCAAAAGCACTAGGATCCTGCGAGCGCCCCATTGTTGCCAGGCTTCGGTGGGTTTCCTGGGTTGCCAAGGTGACCAGGAAACCAAGGGCCCCAGAGGAAACGGTCGCCAGGGACCTTTTCTTTGCTACCAACCTGTCAGGGGCACCCCAGGACAAGCCTCCGTCAGTTTCACCCCAGGGTTTCCCGCGTGTGATTGTACGCGGCAGCTGGGCATCTGGGGTCCCCGCTTCTGGAGCCTTCCGTCGGGGCTGCCCCCAAAGGCCAGAAACCCAGCAGTGGGAGGCCAGAGGGTCTGGGGTGGGGTGGAGGCAGGAGGGAGGGGACCCGCTGCGGGCGCTCGAGACCCCGGGCTGAAAGGGAAGAAAAATTAGAGGTCTTGACCAAGCAATCGTTTTGGTGACGGATCTTTCCAGTTTGGGGTCTGACTGCCTTCCTCACCCGCACCCCCACACGCGTCCCTTCACCTCCTCAAGGTCATTACTACAGTTTTCACTCTCAGCTCCGGGTGGGGAGGCCGCTGCTTCCTCCACCGCCACTTCCCCTGCACCCGTGCAGGGCTCCTCCCGTGGCTGGGGCCTGGAGCCGTCCTAGCAAGTTTCTCTAGGAAGGAGAGAAGCGAGGGATGCGGGAGGAGCCGTGCAGATTAAATTGGCTGTTCCAGCCTCCGAAGCGGGACTTTTTAGGTTCTCTTGACCCAGGCAGTTCCAAGTCCCACAGGTTGGTCAGACCTTAGGAATTTCCAGAATCACTAGCCTGGCTCATTTTGGTTATAAAGTTAATGCTACCTGATTCATTGGCTTGACTAGGAGGTATCAAGCTGAACTTTCTTGAAGTTTGGGGGGCCGGGGACGGTCACCACTCCCATCCCCTTTGTTTGCTTTGCTGCAAACAGTCTGCCTTCGGACTCCCTGCAGCACAGACAGGAACCAAGTCCCTTGCTCCTTAAAGAAATCTCTTTATGAAACATCAGATCGGGTTCTCTCCGGTGTGGACGTCTTGCTCTGTGAGGCCCAGGCTGGCTGGAAGGAGGCCCACGGGCAGCCAGAACTGGAGTCGCGGTTTCGTCTCTGGTTTTGAATCCGGCCCTTTGAGCAAGCTTAACACGTGTGGATTTAATTTCCCTTTCTTTCTCGCTTTCTTTTCTCCCCCCACTCCTCCGCCCTTGCGAGGAAACAAGAAAAATAGTCTGCCGTGTCGACAGCGCGACACCGTTCCTTTTGCCAAAGAAAATTTGTCTTTCCAGAGCCCCGGAGAGCAGTGGGTTCCCAAATTTCCACTGCAACCTCCAGTTGAAGGAGGGGGTACCCAGACAGGCTCCCCACCAGACCTGGAGGTATCAGCCCATGTCTCTATCGTACTGGGTCAGAGCCCTGGAATTCAGCATATTTTCCACCACATTTTGGGGGGCTGCGGGGACAGGCTGACTACACACGGGAGGCCTTTCTGAAGGTCCTGGGCTGCAGACACGGTTGGAGTGCTCAGGCTCAGTGCAACCCATGGGGTAGGAGGCAGCTCAGTTTCTCAGTTCAAGACCCTTCTCCTCCACGGAGGACTCCCTAAATTGGAGGGGGCAAGAACAGAGATGCTCCTTTGCATCCCAACCCTGTTCTTTACCACATTCTCTGCTCTTCTGGGCAATTGCAAATCTCTAGCCTTGCGATCTCAGCCGGGCCTCTAGAATGATGCTCCCGCTGCCTTTTCTCATTTTATTACTCTGATCGGGGTGGCGGGAACCTCACCCGCCAAACTTGGGGGAACGGGGAGAAAATTTTCCAAAGCACAAGGAAGAACACCAACATGAACAAAAATAGTAGCAATAATAAATCCTGATGAAAATACTGGAGGAGGATATGGGATATTAAAATAATAGCAATAGCCAGTATTGTTCCCAGATGCTTCTGGTCTGAAGGGAAGAAGCTAGGAACAGAATCAAACATTGGGAAGGGAGATACCACGATCCTGGAAAAAAAAAAAAAAACAGGGCCAGATTTAACTAGGCAGGAGGGGAAGTGACCCCCTGAGAAACGAGGGAATTTCTCTCCCTTAGTCTGACTCCCTCTTTTGCAAAAGGAGTTGGTCCAAGTTTCCTTGGGTCATATCTGTTGTTACAATTCTTATTCATTTTCCCAAGGCCTTTCTGCTCTTCTCCTTACTTGATGCCTCCAGGAGACACCCGAGTCAGGCAGGACGCAATGGACAAGAAACGGAAAAGAGGGTGTCTTTTGGGGGAGGAAAGAAAGAAGGTGGTTTGGGACTCGATTCTGTTAAAAACAGAGGCAGGAGGGAAGATCCAACAGTGGTTTCCTCTTGCTTTCGCCTGGTTTTGTTTTGGACTTTTTAAGTGGGAACCTCTAATCTTCTACCCACGGTGATATTAAAATCGGGGACGGAATTTTCCAAAATGAAGAAAATGCATTCTGGGGGGCAAACCCAGCTGGGAGCAGGTCGCCGAAAGCGGCGATCCTCCCGAAGAAGGAGTGAAGGCTGCACGTTGCCGCCTCGCTTTGGAACTTACTGCCCAGTAAGTGGGGGAAAGAATGGAGAGGCTCAGCACAGGCTGAGGTCTTTAATTTATCCTATTCGGCCCGTGGTCCGGCCTCCGGAGCGTCTGGAACAGAGGGCCCGGGAAGCTGAGGCTTCAGAATCCTCTGCGAGCTGCTCCGGGGAATGGCGGGGTCCGCGCCAGGGATGCGAGACAAGGGAGCGGAACGGAAAGGAACTGGCCCCGCTTGGAGTTTCGCCTTCCCCTTCCAGCGCCGGCGGGGCCCAGGCCTCCGTTTCCGGCCCACCTCGGCCCCAAGGTCAACCGGGAACCCATCCCCGGCGAAGGATTTCGGCTTGCACTTTCGGCTTCTGGGAGCAAACGCTGCACCCAACGGACCTCAGATGGAGGAAAAGATAATTGTTAATAACTTGGGAAACGGAAGAGAATTTGGGGTCAGTCAGTGCGGGCCGGCCGGGCAGAGGGACGCGGGTCCTGCTTGCTGGAAGCCCCAGAGTCTTCGGCCCGGCTGGCCCGGGCGTCCGTGTCCTGCGCTGGAAACCACTGCCCGTTCTCCCCGCGGGCCTGACCTTGGCTCTTGGGGCTGCTCCGTCGGCTGAGTTCCTGACTTTTCGCGGCCGCTCAGGCCGCTGACGGCCCGGGCCTGGAGCCAGGCCCTGCTTCGGAAAGCCCTGGGGGTTAGGCGCAAGCGAAACCCGGGATAGAACCCCGAAGCTGGGGTGCGAGGCCAGATTCCGACGTCTGCTTCCCTCTCGGCCCCTTGGCGGGGAGCTTACCCTTGCGGAAGGCCCGGCGCTGGCTTGCTCACTCCCGGGCAGGCCTCTAGCTCTTCTGGGGACGTCTACGAAGTACGTTTCGCAACCGCACCCAGCGCGCAAAAGCTGGAGCGCATCCGCCACGGGGCGCTTAGACGTTATGCCCATCGGTGAGCCCCCCAAAACTGCGAATCCTTATTACAAAACAAAATAGAGCGTCTCACCCAGTGCAGGCCCGGGCGCTGTAATTTTTCTATGCAGAAATCACTCCCTCTACCCCCTCCCCACCACCCACTCGAATCCCTCCCCCAGCTGGGCCAAGCTGGGACGAGTTGCATCCCCAGACCTAGCTAGGGGAGCTCGCGCAGAATGGGCTTTTTCTCAGCAAAAACGTTTCGAAAGACTCTTGCTTCCGCGCCACGCCTCGATCTCATTTCCCCTGCGCGATAACCCGGTAATGACTTCTATGAAGGTCTGCAAGCCGGCGCTGAGTTACCGCGTTCCCAACTGAACCAGCTCGATCGGCGCCTCGATATTCGTTTGCTGAGAGCTCCTCCTCGGAAGAAAATAATTTTTAAAGAATAAAAGGACTCTCGTGCCTCCTCCAAGGGACCCCGTTCCACCCTAATCAATCTGATTTCTTCCCAATCGGGGGCGACGGGGCGACGGGGGCTCCCACCTCCCTTTACCAAGAGCCCCCTCCCCCTCCCTAAGGAAATCGATCTTGGCTCTATTTGTGCCTGATGTTCGCCGCCCCCATTTCCCCCAGAGAGCGCTGGGTTTGTTTATTTCCTTATTTATTCCCGTGGCCGAGGTGTCTGGGACTTGTGGCTGCGCAGACCCGGGGCTGATAGGCGAAGACGAACAGAAATTAACCTCCCGCCGCTGCCCCCCAGTCGAGCGTGACAGCGCGCGGGCCGGTTGCGTGACTCGTGACGTCTCCAAGTCCTATAGGTGCAGCGCCTGGTGAGATAGTCGGTATCGCCTGGTTGCCTCTTTATTTTATTGGGGTACGCCTGGTAATAAATAGTAATATTTAATTTGTCGAAGACCACAAACCAGCTTCCCGAGCTGGGAGGTACATACTATTCTTGACAGAGGCTGGAAGAAGGCTTGGCCTAAAAGGGGTCTCTTTTGGGGGCCCTTTGCAAACTTCAATTGAACCCCTACTCTCCAGCAAGGCGCCACTGTTGGCTTCTGCCGTGGAAGGAAGAGGTGGGATTTTTGGAGGTGAGTGTCCCCCTGGACAGCTATGGGGGGGGGAGAGGTGTCCCTCAGCACTTTGCCTGGCCAAGGCCCCCCTGGCTTTGCGCCCCAGCTGGGTCCTGCTGAGTACCCCCTCCCAGAGATGCTGTTTTTCACCATGGAAATAAGAATGCACGCTCTTGCGTTTTGCCTTGGAGTGTCACCTGGCAGGAATAGCTTCCCGCTGGTGGTTTCAAAATCCCAGTTTCGCTTGGTGGTCAGCCCAGCCTGTGTTCCACAGACAGACTGAATCTGGACAGGCAGTTACTTGGGGGAGTTCAGATTTGCTCTCCCGGGAGGGGGGCTGCAAATTATTTATGGGAATTTATTTTATCCTCAAATCTCCAGGAGTTTAAGGGGATTGGAGAAGTCTTTCTGGATTTCCCCTCCCTTTTGCCAGAGATGCAGAGATCGGAGCTCATCCCGAAGCCATGTTTGTTTCCAGTCTTCGGCCCGGGGTCTCCTCCTTAGCAAGCCCAGAGTCCTCTGAGCTGACATTCTGGAAGGGTGAGGGTGTCTTCACATTAATAAATAAACTGCTGTGCTGAAAGGTTGTTTGCAAACAAACCTGGAAGGTGGAGTGAGAACTGCCACAGACACTGGGCTTGCTCATTCCCCCTGGTCGCCCCACTTTTAGGGATGAACAATCCGCTTTGCAATTTTGCAAACGGGTGTGTTACACCCATCTGCCGCTGGTTTCCAGCACGTCTCTCCTCTCTCCATCCCTCTCCCCAGACCTTGGCCTGCAGGCCCAAGTCTCTAATCAAAGCCCCAGAAAAG
The DNA here is from genome assembly GCA_004024625.1 of Mellivora capensis. Classification (NCBI taxonomy): domain Eukaryota; kingdom Metazoa; phylum Chordata; class Mammalia; order Carnivora; family Mustelidae; genus Mellivora; species Mellivora capensis. The sequence goes on from PISX010003252.1 coordinate 27,974, forward strand.
AATACGGTGAGGGGGTACAGGAGGCAAGGGTGGGAAACCGAAGGGAACCCTGACAGTTATTCCAAGCCCCGATACTTGGTGCTCCAAACTGGGTCTGCTCAGGCTAAGACCTACTCACTGTGTTTACGCTTCTTTTGACCTCTTCAACCCTCAAAATAATACATTTCAGAGAGCCGGGAGGGCAGGGAGAGGGGCCCAGTAGAGATGAAAACCCCAGCCAGTCTCCCATGACTGTTTGATTATTTTAATAAAACCGGGTACCGCCTGGCCTACACCTCCGCCCCGGGAGGTCTGGTGGTCCTGGGGGGGGGGAAGCCCCCCCAACTCCGGGGCAGTTTCTTGGCACCTTTGATCTGGGTCCCCATCTCAGTGCACCTTCACCCTGCCTTCACCCTGGAGTCACTGGGAGTTGGGGTGGTGAGTGGGGAGGGGGTGAGATGTCAGGATGGCTGGCGGCGGCCAGCCAGGCCAGGCAGGGTCACGAGGCTCTGTCTTGAGGTCAGCACTGGAGGGAGAACGTGGACCAGGCTGCAGAGGGGGCGCAAGGCGTGTGTGTGTGTGTGTGTGTGTGTGTGTGTGCGCGCGCAGCGTACTGCGCTCAGACTCCGTTCTCTGCACAGTCCTGTTCCCGACATTACTTCCCAGGCAGAAGCCAAGCGGGTTTGCGATGATTTGTGCAGGATTTTTTTTGCAGCCACCGAGCTGAGCTCAGAGCAGCGGAGATGGATGGAGGTTGGGAAGGGGGTGGAGAGGAGGGGTGATCTCGAGGTCTGGGTTTGAGAGTAGTGCTGTGATTTGAGTGTTCGGGAAATCTAATGGAAAAGGTGGTTGGGGGAGGGAGTGGGAAGAGGGAGAGAGGGAGGGAGGGGGGCGGGAAAGAGGCAGAGGCAGGCTGTGTGCAGTGGGAGCTAGTTGGATAGGCAATTTCAGTATTTTGTAAGCATCAAGGCAGCCCAACGTCACTGAGCTCAGCTGAGTCGGCTTGTATTTCTGAGACAGAGAGAGAGAGAGAGAGAGAGAGAGAGAGTCTCTTTCCTTGGATTCCAGAACTTTAACCCTGAAAGCGGCGCCCAGAAAGGACCTTGCCCATTCCCACAGCTCCCTCCTGTCTCCCCGGCTTCCCCTACCCAGGGGTGCAAGTGAGAAGCAGGGCGCTGAGGTTTCAACGTTGAGGGTGCTCCCGGAGGCTGCTGCTTGCTTTCCTAGGAGCCCTTCTGGCGCCTGACAACTTGGAAGTCTTTAGGGAGAGCGAGTGAGCTAACGCAAAGCGGAGGAGGTGTGTGTTGGAGGTGGGCAGTTGCTGCCGAGGCTCCAGCCGTGGGTGATCCTTTGTACGCAGCGGTAGCCGCTAGTCTGGGCGAGCAGTCCCCGGCATAAACCCCCGGAGTCACCATGCCCGCGCCCCCGCCTCGCCGCTGGCTTCCCTGCTAGGAGCAAGAAGGGATTTGGTGAATGCACCGGCTTCGCCCAGCGAGGTAACCGTACCCGCAGATGGCCGGGGAGGCTCGGGGAGGGAGCCCCTCTGGCCGAATCGGCTCCAGGAGGCGCGATCGGTGGGACTCCAGCCCTGCCCGGGATGCGGCAAAGCCCGGCTTGCAGAGAGCTCCTGGCGCTTGGAGCCAGCCGGGGAGGCGCGCGGCCCAGGAGCGGCGAGGAGGTTTGTAGGACGCGCGGCCTGGTTCTGTCAAGCCGCATCTAGTTCGCCCCCGCCAGCCCCGGAGCTGCCTCCGACCCCGACCGGGGCGAGCTGGTTGCGATTGTCCCCGCGGCCGGCGGCGGAGGCGAGCGCACGTGGGGGACGGCCGCTCCGGGTTCTTTTGTTGCAAGCCCGGCTGCTGGGGGCTCCCATCACCGCCTCTCCCGAACCCCGAGGGTGTGGTGAGGGAAGCTGCTTGGGCAGTCGGGCCTCAGAAGCCGTCCTCCTCGGTCCCGCTCTGGGTGTCCGGCCCCCGCAGCCCTGGGTGGGATCCAGCCCCTTGCTGGAGCGGCCGCTAAGCTTTGGGGGGGCCATCCTCGGCGCTCCCTTCCCAGTCTAACCGGGTTTTGAGGGAGGAAATCCTTACTTGGAAACGTGAAGGAGATTGGAAAGCGATCAGAGCAAGAGGCAGGCTCCTCCGGGCTTGAACAGTTCTGCAGCTGTTACTTTTCGTGTTCCAACCTCATAAGCCTGCAACCTGGGCCATTCTACCCCTTGCGCCCGACCTAGGAGGCCGATCCAACGCCGGAAGCCCAGAATTTATCTGGGACCCATTAGATCCTTGCCGGCCAGAGCTTGGGCCTGCAGTTCCAGAAGGCCAGGCCCGGCTGAAGCTCAGAGAAACTCCTCTCGGCCTGGCCGCTCGTCAAAAATGCCCGCCCCGGGCTGGAGAGCCGAGAAACCCAGGAGAACGCGCCGCGGGAGCAGGCGGTGGGGTGCGGACCGCCAGCGCCCAGGAGCGCGCCTCCCTCCGCACCGCCCCCGCCGCTGCTGCTGCTTTCCTGCCCTTTCCGTTGGGCTACTTTTCTTTTCTTTTTTTTTTCTTTCTTTTTCTTTTTCTTTTTTTAACCGTTGTTAAAAGTCGGGGAAAAGGGGGAGGACTCTTACTGTTGAAGGACTTTTAATTTTAAAGCCTGTAACTGATAAAGGATGAACATGAATTCTCCCGCGGACCTGGTCTCTGGATCTGCAGATCTTTTCCCTCCTCTGTTTTTGGTTTTGCAAGAGGCGGGTTGTTGCAGACATTTTGCCTGCTGCCCAAGAATATGCCTCTTGAGAGTTTTAATAAACAGAGCTGTGATGTCCTTCTGTAAATTTGACGAAGAAAAACAATTCAAAAAGGACACTAGGTTTTTGTTTTGTTTTTGGTTCGTACCCAATGGCTTCCAAAAATACCCAGGCCTTATCTTTATTGGCTCTTCCAGAAGTCCAGACAAATTTGACGGGCAGCTGGCTTATCGTGGGGAGCCTGCGCAGGGGAGATGCGGGCCTCGCCTCCTCCTGTTCTGACCCCGCTCTTTCGCAAGAGGTTGTGTGCGCTCAGAAAGGAGTAATAATGATAATAATAAGGGGACCTCCTGCAGCCTCCTTCAGCTGGGAACGGAGGTGCTGGGAGCTGGAAACTGGGGGCCCGGCTGCCCCCTCCTGTCACTAGAACAGAGTTTTCAACTGTCTCTTCTGTCTCTCTGCCTCTGTCTCTGTCTCTCTGCTTCCTGTCCTCAGAGCAGGACCCTGCGCGGGCACAGGGCGCTGGACACACCATGGCTGACGCAGACGAGGGCTTTGGCCTGGCGCACACACCCTTAGAACCTGACTCAAAAGAGCTACCCTGCGACTCCAAACCCGAGAGCGCACTGGGGGCCCCCAGCAAGTCGCCAGCGTCCCCGCAGGCCGCCTTCACCCAGCAGGTAAGGAGACCTCTAGACTCCTGGCCCTTTGCAGACTCGGAGGCCCTCCTGTGGGGGAGGGGTGGGGGTGGGTTACTCATTGCCCCCAATTGTCCCCTTTCCTTTCCATCGCACTCTTTCCACCTTTCCACGCCCTGCGTCCCCAAATACCAGTACACTCCCATCCACTTTATTGTGACAATAATCTTTAGGGCTAGAGGATTTTGGAAATACATTTAGGTTGTTAAAGAAGGCTTAATTATCTGGCTATTTGGGGCTGGCTAACAATAGCCCAGATCATTCCTTTGCTGCTGCACTAGGTGTAGATGCAGCCCCGAGCACCTCATTAAGGGCTGGGTCAGCGGCCGCTTCAGGCCGGTGTGAGCGATGGCTTGACCCCTCTTCAGATCTGCTCTAGCCTTCGCCTCCATGGGCCTCCTCCGCGCCGCTGCCGCCCAGACTTGGGAGTTGCACTGTTTGTGTTGGGTCGGGCTCTGGAGGGCTGGCTCGCCCTGGCCGGGGGCCGGGAGCGCAGGGGTGTGCTGGGAGGCTGTTGGGAGCCACAGGCTCCCCTGGCTGGAAGCTGGGCCCTAGTAGAGGGTGCGGCTTCCGCGCACTCTCTGTGCCCTCTTCCCCGGGCACCGTGGACGTCGGGGCGGCCCGTGGAGCTCTTGATAATTTACATAAGGCGTCAGATGGTGCAAAGGAGGGCGACTTGACCAGCACAGAAACTTGGATGTAGCCAAAACCTTTCTTTGGCATTTCGATCGATTGATGTCTTTCCTGCCTACTTATCACCTGTCTCTCGACCCTTCCCATCTCAGGAAAATGCGTGTACAGTTATAGAGAAGCCGAGGGCGGTGGGCACAGAGTTTGGGAAACTCAGATTGTTTTTCTTTTCGGAAAAGCAAATCCGCTCACGAGACAGTTACGGATGACGGCAGAACGGAGGTTTTTGTGTCTGTATATTTTTTTGCACCGGTTTTGTAAAATAGTTTTTAGTTGAAAGTGGAAATGTTGAGCCGTTTTGGCTGTGCCCGGAATCAAAACAGCTCAAAGTGAACGAAGCCGGATGTGAGGAGAACCTGAAAGGTTTGTTAATATAGACATTTGCGGACTAATTTTTTGGACTGTGGGAACCTATCATCCTATAGAAACGTTTTTTAAATGGAGATTTTGACGTGTATCTATGTTTGCCCCGCCATGGTGAGACCAAACATACATAGGTACGGGATTTGCACGCCCGTGTGTTTGTGCGTGCCCGTGCGGGTGTCTGCAGAAGGATGTTCTGAGTGGGCTCTTTGAGATCGAGCATTTTTGTTTTTGCTTTTTGCTTTTGTTTTTTTTTTAGCCCCATCTTGGCTGAAAGGAATTGAGATTGGTCCCCCCCCCCAGCTTTTTTGGGGGTCTCAGTCTGTCCTCCCACGGGCATGCTGGAGCACCCTGATGTTTGGGGACTTTTCTCCAGCCTTGTGTTGGTGGCATTAGGAGGTAGCAGTGCACCATGGGGGGGGGGTGTGCATGGAGCCTGCACAGGGATTCCTACCCCACGCCCCAGCATGGTCTGGGGGCAGCCCAGAGGCTCCGGAGGGAGGGAGACGTCTGTGTTTGGGGGGCGTTTGGGGAGAGAAGGCCCCTGCTCCTGGGGCTTGTCTGTGTGACTTTTTTCTCTTTCTTATAGGGCATGGAAGGGATCAAGGTGTTTCTCCACGAAAGAGAACTGTGGCTGAAATTTCACGAAGTAGGCACGGAAATGATCATAACCAAAGCTGGGAGGTGAGCTGTGGAGGGCCTGGGAAAATCAAGGGGGAGACGGAGAAGGAAAGGTGTCTCGGAGACCCGAGAGACAGATACCTGGAGAAGGCAGAGGGGCAGAGAAAAAGGCAAGAGAACAGAAGAGAGCAGAGAGAGAGAGAATGAATGTGTTTTTGTGGGACCCGATTTGGGTTAACGTTGCTTGGAGAACTTCTCCAGTGACTTCCACCCCTGGTGGGGGAAAACGCCTTCGAGATTCATCTCCAAAGCAGGGCACATCTCCCACCTGATACAGAAGAATTGAGAGCTTTTGCGGGGGGGGGGGGCTACGCTCACGGAGGACGGATTGGTAATGGGAGACAGTAGGACCAGGGGGGGAGAGAAGGGGAAACTGGAGAGTTGCGGAGTCGGCTCAGAGATGAGACCCGCTTCCAGCCTCGACTCCCAGGCCCCCACCCTCCTTCCCGCCCTCCCTGACCTTGGAGCGGGTCCAGAGTCCCACCCGATTGCCAAACTCCAAATCGCTGAATGTATTCGCTACCTCTTTCATTGTTTATAGAAAGCAGGCGAAGCCTTTGAAACTGAACTGGGGCTCGGCCGGGCTCTATATACAGACAGCGATAAACACGGCCGCTTCAGCAGTTTCACCAAGACACTCACCCCAGAGTTCCTCTTAAAAGCTCGCAGTTTTTTTGCTAGAAGTGCTAGGCGGCTGGGGAGGCTGGGGGTAGGGTCCTGCAGCTCTGTATTTCCGGGTGCCAGTTTGCCCAGGCCTGGGGACAGCCTTACCACAGGCCTCCCCGTGCTGGACCGACCCTCCGCGTCCCGAAGGGCAGAAAGCCCAGAGTCAGCCCCGACCGGGCGTGTGAATCAGGCGCGTGAAGCCGGAGAGGCCAGTAGGCCCGAGCTGCCGAGCGTGTGAAGGGGGAGGGAAGAGCCGCTACGCCAGACGCCCCCGTTCTCCAGCCGAAGCCTCCCGCAATAAACTGACAACAGTGACATTTATTATTATTTGAAATTAAACAACGTCTGCTCCCCCGCTCGGGCCCGAGTGAACCAGGAGGCGCGTTCTGTTTATACTGAAGAACTAAGCTCTTCTTCCCATTCTGCCCAGGAAGGACACACACGGCCGGGCCCCCTCTGCCCCCAGCCTGAGCTGAGGGGATTTAACTATAAAAGGCCTGGGAAGCCTCTCACACGCGCTCCGCCAGATAAACACCCCCCCTCCCCCATAAACACCCCCGGCCCGGGCTCCAAGGCCTCCCTTCACTCACCCCTTCCCGCCATCCCTGGGTGAGCCAAGATCCAGCAGCTTGTCCTTGCTGGCTTTCCTGGGCACGCATAGCGGGCCCCCCCCACCTCCTCCACAGGAGGACTGGGAATTTGGAGCGCACGTCCCAGAACCCAGAAGGAGGGGGTACGCAGCACCCACCTGCCCGTGACCCCATCCCGGTTTCAGCTCTGCTCTTTCCGAAACTAGACCTGGATGGGTTTGGAGTTTTTTTGCGGAGGGCCAAAGTGTTTAGACTCTCCGAGGAAGAGTGCCAGGCACGTCGGAGAAGTTGGGGGGCATTTAGAAATAAATTTCAGCTAGAGCCTCATGGCAGAGGTCACCGCTGAGCTCTACTCTGGGAACGTCTGAGGACCATAGTGAAGGCGGGAGCAAGGGCAGGAGCTGTAGGGGCACCCACGGGTGTGCAGTCCCGAGGGCGCACATAGCCCTCATGTCCTCATGAGGTGGGAGCAGTGGGCTCAGCGGCGGACCACCTGCCTGGGTGCAGGACGCCAGCGTCTCCCCTAATAGGGCTCCTTCTACCGCTAAATTAGAAAGTAGGTCTCTGGCTCTGAAAAGAGCGTTTACAAAGAGCAGAAATGGAGTTTCCAAGTAGGGCCTTCTATACAACTGTTTCTTTCTAGAAGCCTTGGTCTTCAGCTTTCTATTTTCCTCCTGGTTACAAATAGTCACCAGCCTCCTGCTCACCTCCGGGCCTATCTCCTCCCCCAAACTTCAAGGGAAACCTGGAATGGATCTTGCCAAGAGCGGAGCAGGGGCCACTTTTCCCCCCACGCGCTTCTGGAAGAGCTGCTGCTTTCATGAAAATGTGTAGACGTGCTCTTTACTGGATTGGCAGTAAAATTCTCTCTCTCTCAATCTCTCTCTCTTTCTCTCTCTCTTCTCCCTCCCTTTCTCCGTCTTCCTTCCCTTCTCTCCCAGGCGGATGTTTCCCAGTTACAAAGTGAAGGTGACAGGCCTTAATCCCAAAACGAAATATATTCTCCTCATGGACATCGTTCCAGCGGATGACCACAGATACAAGTTCGCAGACAACAAATGGTAGGCACCGACCGGCGTGGGCAGGTGGGAAGAGGGGGACAGGAAAGCCAGACTCCCTACTCCCCGCATTGAACCAAGAAACAGTTCTTGAACGCCCTACTGTGTGCCAGAGGCCTTTGGTGCTATCCCAGACCACCCTGAGAGGAAGAAACAGCAGCCATTAGTCCCCATTTTATAGACAAGAAAACTGAGGCTCGGAGTAAGTGAAGGGCCTATATCCCACTGCACCCGCGCATTGTGGATTTTTAGAAAAGGGTATTGTTTCCAAGTGCTGGAGGTATTTCTGGGGGCATAAAACCATTTACAGTTATTTTTTATGAGTTACCTGCTTTGAACATACCTTTTTATGAAATTGCAAAGTTCGGCCATGGTGTTTGAGTTAAACAGGCAAGAGAGGAGAGGTCCATTCCTTGGCTGCCAAGCGTGCAGAGAGGCAAGGCCCGTTTGAAAGCCCTCAAGGACTTTGCTTAGACTTTTTTGTCCAGACTTCCAGAACCTCCTGGTGGTCCCTGGTCAGCAAGAGGCTGCAAGGCCCGGCAGCGGCACCCCTGGCGCAGGGGGAGGAGTGAGACCGAGACCGAAGAAGAATGAGCCGGATGGGGGCCCTGCCTAGCTGTTGGCTTGCAGAGGCCCAGGCAGGCCCAAGGGTTAGGCCATTTCCAGATCACTCTCCTATTCAGCATCTCTTGCCTGGCCCGGCCCAGGACCCCCGCCGGCATGTCAGTATGCTAAGTCTGGGTGGGTTTTGCCCCTCCTTGCTCCAGGTCTGTGACAGGCAAAGCGGAGCCTGCCATGCCCGGCCGTCTTTACGTGCACCCGGACTCTCCGGCCACGGGAGCGCATTGGATGCGGCAGCTGGTCTCCTTCCAGAAACTCAAGCTCACCAACAACCACCTGGACCCATTCGGGCATGTAAGTACCTGGTGCAGCTCTCAGTCTGTCTGTCCAGTCAGTCAGTCTCGACCCCTTTCTCCTTTCCCTCTGTCGGCTCCCTTAGTTTTCTCTCTCTTCTTGCCTCCTTACACTCCCCTTTCTCCTTTCCTTGCCCCACTCCGCCCATCTGGGTCCTTTCCTCTCTTGGCCTCCCCGATCTGGTCTTCTTCCCTTCTGGTTCCAGCACTCTCCTGTGCAGTCCTCTCTGTGGCCCACCTGTCCCATGCCCTGGGGCTGCCTTTCCCAGGGAGCTGGAGACCAGGGCCCTGGGGGAGACTGAAGCGCACATCGCTGGTCCAGACCTCAGGCTCACCAGTGATGAAGTGTGGTGGGCTGTGTGTTTCAGACCTCAGAAAACCCAGTCCTTCTAGCCCAGAGGGGACTTGGCACAGGCTGCCCAGAGACAGGACCATGGTGGGAGCCATGGATGCCTTCCCTGCTCACTTCCAAATCCTGTCTTATTGTTGAGATGTTCCAACTGACAGGGAGATCCCGGGCCGCCTGCTCCCTCTTTTACAGATGGGGGAACCAACCTGCCAGAGGCCAACCCTGGCACCCCTTTTTAGCTGATATCTTGGGTTTATCCGTTTTTTCCTCCCAACAACTTCCAGCTTCTCCCCCTGCCCCCACCATGACCAGAGCAGGCCAGCCTGGACCAGAGTCCTAAACCTGGAGTCCGCAGGGGCTCCCCTCCCTCAGAGCAGCCTGGTGAACCCCCGAATTTGCATGGGGAGCATTGAGTGTGCTGTCCCCCACCTTCCAAGAGAATGTGTAGCAGATTCTCTCTCTTAACCTAGATTCTCTTCCTCAACCAAAACCAAGTGAAGAACAAAACACTGATTTGGAGGAAAATGTCTCTAGATCTTTTCATTGGCAATGATTGATTACCAGGACAGAACATCGTCTGACTGAATTCAGTGTGTCCAGAGCCCTTGGCTTGATGATTCCACCATCAAGTGGGTTTTTGGGCATTTGGCCTTCATAGCAACTTAGAAATGAGGACACAAATATGCAGCCTTTATAAATGGGAGTCCAGGAAAGGGAGGGGACCCTCCCAAGGTCACACAGCTTGTATTCTGGAGCAGGGATTTGAGGCTTGATCTTTCTAATTCCAAGAGTGGAAATTAGAGGGAAGAATCAGCAAACACGTGGTCCTCGGTTGAGGGAACTGGGGTTGAATGGATATGATTCGGAAGAGGGACAGTTTGTGAAGGTCCAAGGGGAGAATTCTCCTGTGGGGCCTTCGGGCTGGAACACTGAACCGCCAGAGTCAGTGGTGGGGTTGGGACGGTGATGCAGGCTGCCGCTGTGTCTGCACGTGGTCGGTTCGAGCTTGAACGGCTGGCCGCTGGGGAAGAGGGAAGGGAAGGCCCATTGCCTTCCTGCGCGGTGGAGAAGGAGCAGAGGGTGCCAAGAGCCGTTTCAGTGCAAAACGGCGGGCCTCCTTCCTGTTTCAACCAGGCAGTTCGATCGCCGCTTCCGGCGGGCCAGACCATCCCTGCGCCGAAATGCCCTCGACCTTCTGGGGCGTTGGCTGGCGGGGGTGACCCGTACCTGCGGGCGCAGAACCGGGACTATCTGGGTGAAGCTCCGGGAAGAATCAGGATGGTTTTCTCGCCTGGCTGGTGGCCTTGTGGAGGCTCGATAGGATGCTTTTCGGGGTGGGGGGGTACTCCGTGCAACCTCGGTGCCGGGCAGTGGGAGTCGGTCGCCTGTCTTTCCCTCTGCCGGGCCGGGCGGTGCCCTTTGGGGTGGGCGCCTGGAGAAGGCGTGCGCAGCCAGACAACCAGGCCCCGGCACCCTTGAGAGTTTCCAGTCCTCCCGAGCCCGCAGGAGAGCGAGGGTGCTCAGGGTGGCCCCTTGGACTCCCTCGTTGCCACGCAGCCCTGCCCCCAGCTCCGGACTCGGAGTCCAGAGCTGCCCTAATGAAATTAGGAGCCATTAGATCGCCCTCGCGCTGATGTCTCCACACTGTCCCCGGACGTCAAAGCAATTTGGCTAAGCCGGGACGATGGCCGCGCCGGCCTGGGGCTGCGGCGGCCCTGCTGCGTCTCTCTGTCGCCACGCCGCCCCGGCCGGCGTCGCTATCGGCCGGGGAGGCGGCGGGCCGCGGCGGCCGGAGATTAGAGCCTCGCGGCCGAGGTCGTCGGGAGCAGCGGGCCGGGGTCCTCGACCCTCCCCGCCTCCCCTCTTCCCGCTCCGGGCGGGTCTCAAGGGTTGGCCCAAGGACCCTGCCCCAGGGTCATCAACGCAAATAATCAAAGACACCGGGACAGCCCCCCTGGCGGTCCTGGGGAAAAAGCAGGCCAGTTTTTCAGCCCAGTCGGTGGGTCTGTATCCCAGTGATTTGATAAATTCACGTTCTCAGCCTCCTGAAATCAAAATCATCAAAAGCCAGGCGTCCTCAAAACCCCAAAGCTAGTTTTATTAGCAAAGATGCTCATCTCCTAGGACTAGTCCTGCTCCAGCAGAGAGGGAGTCTGGAGCCCCCTCCCCCTTAATACTGATCATAGTAGGCCTATTAGAGGTGCAGCTGGAACAGTAAGACCCTGCTCGTCCCTGGGCGCACCCCCAACATGGAGAGGGTGGAAAGGAAGGAGAAAGAGCGCATTCCCAAGAAAGCAGATGTAATGGTTCTGTCTGGGGCCAAGTCTGGAGATAATTCTGACTGTGGATCCCGAAATGTTGATAAAGTTGTAGAAAGGGAACTGGGAGAGAAGCAGGCCCTCCTCTGGTGGCAGCAGGGTGGGGGGAGGTGCTTCTTCCCCCCAATCTCATCATCCTTGGAGGCCCACTCCCCGTCCCACTATCTTCTTTTTTTCATTGACTCTACTTTGCACCTTCTCCTAATGAAGGACAAGCCTGTGATTTTTGTGATTTTTATTCCAGTTCTGCAAACACTGGTCTTTTCCTTTGCCATCTATGCGAGGGAATTTTTTTTTGGGGGGGGATGTTTGTTTATTTGTTTGTGTCTTCTCCCCTGTCATTCCAAAATTGATGCTTAAACTTGCCCCTGGGTCACGAGTTCCTTGCTCCAGACGTGTTTCTCCTGTGGTGGTGGTGGTGGTGGGCGGGGTGGGGAGAGTGTGCCCTATGCAGGAGTTAATTTATTAAGCAAACTTTATTAAGAATTCTGATTTACTGCCGTGTGTGCTTTGGGTAGATTCCTGGAATATTACCCTGGCTTTTTGGGTTGGAAATTGTCATTTTTGAAATGTTTCTTTTTAATGAAATCACTGGCCCCTTTTCAAAACAGGAGGAAAAAAAATCAGACCATTTTTTTGGAAAGTCTGTGTAAAGAGGTGAATTTTAGGGGTGGGGAGAGGGGATTTTTCGGGAAACAAAGGAGTTTTGATTTTTCTTACAATCTCATTTTCCTTATTATTTTTAGATTATTCTGAATTCCATGCACAAATACCAGCCCAGATTACACATCGTGAAGGCGGATGAAAATAATGGATTTGGCTCAAAAAATACCGCGTTCTGCACCCACGTCTTTCCTGAGACGGCCTTTATCGCGGTGACTTCCTACCAGAACCACAAGGTAAGCCCGAGGCCCGGGAACCATGTGCTGGGGCTGCTGCCCATGTCTTTGCAGGAGAAAGCAGGGGTTTCTTGTGGAAACTTTTAAGCTTTAAGGGCTTCTTTATTCCCTCACAGCGGGCACCAGCTGTGACCCCTGGGCGGGCTGGGGTAGGCACCAAGCTATGGCCTGAAAGTTGGAGCTGTTTGTACCCGTTCTGCGGGACACTCTCTCTGTCCCTCAACACACCAGTCAGACTGTAGGTGACAAATACAGGAGCGCATCTCTCTGCACTCACTGAGTGACGGCCTGGAAGAAAGGTCACTTTACTGCAGGGGTCCATGCTCTTGGGTGGAGGCCTGGGGTCAGCTTTGTGGAACGTCTTTTTGTGGGTGAGGGTCTCTCCCCCACTCTGCCTTTTGGATGCATTTCAACTTGACCTGGGGCAGGTGACAGTTGCCAGGAATCTCTGAGCTTGGGTTTGCAGGGTGCTTCTCTTCTTGTCTCCACGGTTACTGATCCTGGACCAGAGTGAGGCAGAGTTGGTATCTTTGAAAACAAGAACAAAAACCCCAGCGACCTGTGCCCTGCCCCCTCCCCCGCCCCCCAGCAGCTCCCAGGAGTTAGATGAGACCACAGTGAAACCACAGCTTGTGGAGGGAGGCGAGGGAAGCCTTGTCTTCCAGAAGGAGGCTGGAGGCTGGTATAGACACAGGAGGCTACAGCTCGATCCTGTCAACAGCAGACCCCACGCTGTTCAAAATCCACGCCCCAATTTGGGCATTTCCAAGCTGGACAATGGTGCTGGAACAGGGTACCCCATCACTGCAGGTTGGGGGTGGGGGTTCTTTTCTTCTTTCCCAGGAGAAAGGGGTCTGCTTGACTTGTCATGGTTCGCTTCTGTTCTTTGGAAACGTGAGTGCCCCTGGATTCATTTTCTTGGTGGGAGGGCAGGATTGAGTGATTCTCAAGTCGAGTTCTGAAAAGACATAGAATCTGGCAAGGCAAGATACAGTGTAGTATCTTGTTAGTAGTGGGTGTGTAGGCTGTTAGCATTAAGTAGTGTGGTCTGGGTTGGAGGATTGTTCAAGGGGAATGGAGGGGTTTCAAATGGGATCAGTGAGGGCAGGTCGCTGGGGCACCGTAAGGAGGTGGACATGGGGATGGTGAAGCCCTTCCTCCTTCACAGCTCCCGTCCCCACCAGCAAGATCAGGGTAGGGTGGCAGGAAGTTACAGGGGCCTTGAAGCCAGGTGGGAGAGACCAGGACAGGGGTGAGGGTGGGTTTAGCACCGTAAAGCCTCCTGCCTACACACTGAGTGTCAGATAACACACCTCCCTACCCCCCCCCCCCCAGCAAAGCCGGGGCAGTTCCAAGATGGTAATCTCCAAATTTGGGCTGTCAGTCAGCAGGCAAAGAGGTGATGGATGGTGGCTTCAAGGCCGCAAGTCCTGTCTGGGGACCCAAGTCTTGAGAGAGCTTCCCTCCAGAAGGAAACTCACTCTCTCCAAAATGCAATTACTTTTTAAAGGGGAAGAAGGATTTTTCTGAATTCCACCCCTGACTTGTCAAACCAACAAGAGCAAAAACATTAAGGTCAAATACTCTGAAAATTGCAAAACTATTTCAGGCTAATTTGGGTCTGGCTGTGAGAAACCTGTTTCCTCTATGGCTATTGTAAATCTATGTTTAACTTTGTGGTGACAGTCACAGGGGAAAAATTTGGAAGAAAATAGCAACAAGGATACTCAGTCTCACCACGCCTCTCTCCTTCCCTCCCTCTCATATGTGTGTATATACATATACACACATGTATGTGTATGTATTAATATATATACACATACACACACTTAGACCTGACAGAGGATCCAAAGATATATCAGATTTTCTTTTCTTTAGTTTTCTTCTCTTTTCTTTTCTTTTTTTTTCTTCTTTCTTTTCAACTAAGAAAGTCTAGACTCATACAGAAAGGACAGGAAATAGTAGATTCCTGAAAGTGACCTGCTAAAGAAAGATGTGAGTGCTCAGGTCCTTTGCGGGGGGGATCCCTAAGCTCTGTGTAGTTATGATCTTAGGGTCCATCAAGCAAGGCTAGGTCTGGGAGAGTGTGTCCTTCCTTCCTCCTTTCTTTCTTTTCTTTTTAATTTATTTTTTTTGAGATTTTATTTATTTATTTGACAGGCAGAGATCACAAGTAGGCAAAGAGGCAGGCAGAGAGGAGAGAGAGAGGAGGAAGCAGGCTCCCTGCAGAGCAGAGAGCCCGGATGCGGGACTCGATTCCAGGACCCTGGGATCATGACTTGAGCTGAAGGCAGCTGCCCAACCAACTGAGCCACCCAGGCGCCCCTCTGTCTTTGCATTTTGAGGCATAACTGTCATACGATAAATTGCAATATTTGAAATATACCATTTGGTGAGTTTGGCATGTAGGTAGCCATGAAGCTGTCATTGAGACCACTTGTGAATATACCCCATGCCCCCCATTTCTCCTTTTATTAAAAAATGCCCTCCCCAGTGAATATATTTAGTGATCCTTGCGCTTGAAAGAGTGTCTGCCCAGTAGGGTGTGTACGTGTGAGATTTGAGCACAATCTAGGGGATGGTGTGTCTGAATGCTCACGGGTCTAAAAATGTGTGCTCCAAATATCCATCTGGATCCATGTGTGTCTGATGACCACACAGAGGGTTCACAGATGGGAACTGGGGTATTGGCTTGGTTTGTTTTTAATTGGTTGGGTCCATAAAGGTTTTCTTAGCCTGACATCCGGAAGAGGCATTTTTCTTTTAAAGATTTTATTTATTTACTTGACAGACAAGAGATCACAAGCAGGCAGAGAGGCAGGCAGAGAGAGGAGGAAGCAGGCTCCCTGCTGAGCAGAGAGCCCAATGCGGGGCTTGATCCCAGGACCCTGGGACCATGACCTGAGCTGAAGGCAGAGGCTTCAACCCACTGAGCCACCCAGGCACCCCTAGGAAGAGGGATTTCATAGAAGACAACTTTCCATCATTCTTCTTCCCCCGCCCCCCAACTTTTTAGTTGTGGACTACCAAAGGCATCTCTGTTCCTTGTCAGGAGGTAGTCTAAAGTCGTACGTTTTTCCAGCCCAGTCCAGGGCCCATGCAGGCGTTCCCCGTGTGGATGTAGGACATGTGACTTAAACACTCAGGCCAAGCTGAGTGTGGTTTGTGGACTCTGTCTTGTTCCTTCCTTGTCACACCTGGGTCAGGTGTGGAGACTCTTGACTTCGTGGGCAGAAGCCACCTGCTGTCTTACCCTTGCCTAGGGACCAGGGGGGACTCTGGAGGCAGGCTGCCTGGGTTTAAATAGATTTGACTTGCGCAAGTTACTCAGTTTTCCTCATCTGTGAAATGCGGATGAGATGAAAATCGCTCGTGTTTATCATCACAAGGGCTAACCGGCTAAAGGAGGTAGTCGTTGGAAAATGTGTAGTACAGGGCATTCATTACACACATTCTCACCCAGAGGGTGAGAGATGATCCCATGGATTGACTGCTCAACCAATACCTTCATAACAAGACAACTCCAACCAAAACGCAGGCCCTGGGAAACTCTTTGCCTTCCCTGATGATTCTAGAATCAGAAGAACTGAACTTTTTTATTTTTAATTTTTTAATACAATTATCTTTTTTCTCTCAAAAGATTTTATCTATTTGACAGACAGAGATCACAAGTAGGCAGAGAGGCAGGCAGAGAGAGAGGGGGAAGCAGTCTCCCTGCTGAGCAGAGAGCCCGATGCAGGGCTCGATCCCAGGACCCTGAGCCTGGGATAGGCTTGACCTGAGCCGAAGGCATAGGCTTAACCCACTGAGCCACCCAGGCGCCCCTAATACAATTATCTTTTTTTTAAAAGATTTTATTTACTTATTTGACAGAGAGAGAGAGATCACAGGTAGGCAGAGAGGCAGGCAGGGGAGGGGGGGGGAAGCAGGCTCCTCCCCGCTGAGCAGAGAGCCTGATGCAGGGCTCAATCCCAGGACCCTGAGATCATGACCTGAGCCGAAGGCTCAGGCTTCATCCACTAAGCTACTCAGGCGCCCCAGATCTGAACCTTTAAATAAGTTTCTTCTTACCGTGTTTGAAAAACAAGTGTCCATCTTTGTGGTTGAAGGCGTCCACTCGTTGGGCATGCCATCAATTTGGGGACTCTTTGCAAAGATGCTTTGAATACACGAGCGAGGACAGAACAGCAATCCATGGGATTAAATTGCCAGGACAATCTGGGACCATACCAGGCACTTAGTTTTAGTGTAAGTGGACCGATGCCTCCCGAATGCTCTTTCTCAGCTGGGATGCCGCTGTTCCAGGTGGAGGCAGGTACATGGCGACCTTCATTTGTGAGACTGGGGTCCGCGGGGGCTCCTAATGACACGACGTGCTTCCTCAGCCAGCTGTGATCCCAAGCTGGATTTGGGAATTATTTCCCCAGATGGCTGACAGCTTGAAAAAGATATTTAAAAAACTCGACTCTTCCGCAGCAACGACATTTGCTCTGTGAAACACGTTTTTGTAAGGCTTTCACTGAGGCTGTCAGCAGCACCCAGAACGAGCCCTAGAAATATTTAGGTGTTAAAAAAAGGTCATGTGGCCATTTCATTTCTGTGCTCTTGCAACAATGGCTGTGTATGCAAGCATGTCTGTCCCCCGATATTAACTTACTTTGCCATTAAAAGGCATTTTTCCTCCTGCTTAAATCATTGTATAAGGAATCTGTATTTATGAGGTATGAGCTTTCTGGTTAGGACCAGGAAATGAACCCCTAATAGAGAGACATAATTAAGATTTTTGGCTCTCGTGAGGGTTTTTTTTTTTTTTTCCAAAAGCAAGAATTCACAACAATTATTCTCATTAATTTTTACAACCTCTGTCTCACTGGTTGGAGCTGGCATTTATATTTGTTTTAGCCCCCCCTTCCCCCTGCTCCTTCACCCGGATATCCGGTTTTGTGCTGATCTTGGAGAGGTAGTGCGTTTGGTGACTAGCGCAAGTCGGTTTCAAGGGAGCCTTTTAGTAGAACTCAGACATCCGACTGTGTCATGTGCCCGTGAGCGAGCCAGCCAACAGGCAATGTGTTTGGAAGGGAATTTCAGAGATGGGGGTGTACAGAATCAGGCTGACTTTTTCACCTGCTGCGGAGCTTGTATATTAACGGTTCTCCAGGGTAATAATTCTTAGGTCCTGGGGACCTGCACACTCGGTCTACAAACAAGACATACGTAAGATCCACATACCTAAGTGTCTGTGTAGCGAACTGGGCTCGTCCTGTGCAATCATATTTTTGGAAGCTCAAACATTAGGTAGGAGTAGGACGTGCCTGGGGTGCAAGGAATGGTTTCGAGTGAAAGATTTTTGCTGATAAAAATACCAAAACCCGCCTTCCCTCCTTTTCTTTCTCCACCCCCCCCCCCCCCCCCCCCCCCCCCCCCCCCCCCCCCGCCCCGCGGTAATTGTTTGTCCTGAGCTATTGATGGAACAGTGACGTCATGGATCAGGCATTAATTCAGCCCCGATACCACACCCGTGTTGCCTTCGAAACTCGCAGGGGGTGCAGCGAGGATTCCCTCTACCCCTTTTGGAATGACCTGATTTTTACTTCACATTTTGAGAATCCCTCTGCCCACCACCTTTTAAAAAAAAAAAAAAAAAGCATGATTTATGGTCAATGGGGTTGCTTTTTTTTTTTTTTTTTTTTTTTTAATGACAAAGCCTGAGTGGGAGAGAAAGCTCCATTTAAGTGACTCGGAACAGAAGCAGATTCAGGAGTGCCCATTTTAAAGGCTGTTTTCCTAAGAGACTTTTTTTTTTTTTAAAGATTTTGTTTATTTATTTGACAGACAGAGATCACAAGTAGGCAGAGAGGCAGGCAGAGAGAGAGAGGGAAGGAGGCTCCCTGCCCAATCCCAGGACCCTGAGCCGAAGGCAGAGGCTAATCCACTGAGTCCCCCAGGCGCCCCATCCTAAGAGACTTTTACAGACCTTTCTACTCATTTGGAAGGGTCAAGTCAAAACCAGAAAGTTGTAGGAATGGATTTAAAAAAAAAATGAGGAAGGAGGGAATGTGTATACCCATAAAGACCCACCCCTATTTTAGAAGTGTTAAAATAGGTCTTATTTTTTTAGAGTCGTTTTAAGATGACAGCAAGGTTAAATGGGAAATACAGAGAGTTCTCTCGGACCCTTTGTCTCCGAAGGGGGAGACCCTCCACAAAGGCTCCCCCACCATCAACATCGCCCACCGGGTGGGACATTTATTACAATCGATGAATCTAGACTGAGACATCGTTATCACCCAGAATCTGCATGAGGACTCACTCTTGGGGTCATAGATTCTGTGGGTGTGGACACGTGTACAATCATGGACATGTATGGACCGTTACGTTAGCACCAGAAGAGTTTCATTTAAAGTCCTCTGGGATCTGCCTATCCATCCCTCCCTCCCCGCACCATCTCTGGCAAACCACGGATCCCTTTTTGCTGTCTCTTTAGTTTTGCCTTTTCCAAAATGTTTTCTGTTTGGAATCATCAACATATTTTTAAAACATTAAAAATACATATATATATTTTAAAGATTTTATTTATTTATTTGACATAGAAAGATCACAAGTAGGCAGAGAGGCAGGCGGGAGCAGGGGGGACGCAGACTCCCTGCTGAGCGGAGAGAGCCCGATGCGGGGCTCGATCCCAGGACCCTGAGATCATGACCTGAGTCAAAGGCAGAGGCTTTAACCCACTGAGCCACCCGGGAACCCCGATTTTATATTTTTTTATTGCAGGCATATACACATCCACGTGTGTCACATAGTAATTTCATGTTCGTTATAGAGTCTTGGAGTTAGAAGAAAACCTTATAAGGCCATCTCTTCTGGAAAACAGAACGTACCAGAATGCCTGCCCCCAATGGATGAATTATGGGTGCATTCACTAGTTACTACCCCTGGCTTCTCAAAGAGACTTTCTCAAAGTCTGCAACTCTACTATTGAGGGTAGCTGACGTGGTTTTTGAGGGTCCTTGCATAGGATGGGATCACAGAAAATTGTTCTTGTTTTGATTATCTTTCTACTCATCTATCAGGAAGAGAGTTCAGTCCCAGTGTGTGTTAAATGCATTTCTAAAAGTGTCTCGTTTCCCCTTGCAACAAAGTAAGGGCAGGCCTTGGGTTTGGAACTTTCTGCGGGGGCCAGCAGAGAGAATTTGATATAGTAGTTTTCCTTTTATTGAATAGCTCATGATTCTAGTTTGAGGTGGAGAGAAGTGATATAATATTTTTTAATAAAATAAATATGGGGGCACCTCGGTGGCTCAGTCGGTTAAGCGGCTGCCTTCGGTTCAGGTCATGATTCCAAGATCCTGGGATCGAACCCCGCATCGGACTCCCTGCTCAGTGAGGAGCCTGCTTCCTCCTCTCCCGCTTCCCCTGCTTGTGTTCTCTCTCTCACTGTCTCTGTCAAATAAGTAAATAAAATCTAAATAAAATAAAATAGATGTAAACAAAAAGTGGTGAGATTTAAATCAAAATACTAAGCAGAGACCAGTGTACAGGTAGATACAGTGTTGTAGATATAATTTTATATTGTCAGTATAAATAATACGTATTTTTTTAAATTTATTTGACTAAGAGAGATCACAAGTAGACAGAGAGGCAGGCAGAGAAGGGGGGGAAGCAGGCTTCCCGCTGAGCAGAGAGCCCGATGCGGGGCTCGATCCCAGGACGCTGAGATCATGACCTGAGCCGAAGGCAGAGGCTTAACCCACTGAGCCACCCAGGTGCCCCAGTATAAATAATACATATTATATAATAAGAAGATTATAGATATAATAACGATGGCAAAGGTGAAGCTTCTGTGATTGAACCTCGTGAATGCTGCCTCGGTGGCTCTCAAGAGATTCAATAAATAAAAATTCAATTCACACGCAGCTTTTAGGAAATATTTTAGCAGACTCCATACGGATGTACTCTTTCACCAGAATCTGTCTTGTACGCTCATGCTTATAGACTACGTGTGATGGTTTCCGTGAAAGTTCTGACCATTGAACCCAAGATCCTGTTCTCCTGCTAACCTCTGTGCATTGCCGCAAACACTTCCAAAAAGAGGGCTCTCTCTTCTTTATCTGGAAAATTGAAGGGCTTTGGAGCTGACAGACCGCTATCATGCATGTTGCAGTCCTCTCTCTGGGTGTTTATTTAATTTGGCACCAGCTTCCACCTGTGCTAGCTAGCTCTGTGAAGCTGAAATGAACAAGGCATGAGCCATAGCAGAATCTTGAAGGCAACCAAGTTTCTCCAAATGGCGGTCACCAGGCTGCGGGACAAGGGACACCATGTCACGGTGCCCAACTTTCCGAGGGGGAGGGGGACTCCAAGATTGTGTTTGAAACACAACATGCTGAGATTAAAAAACAAACCAGCCCGACTGGAGTGATGCAGAGTATGACTCCAATTAAGGGGCAAACCGAAACCAGGTTTTTTTCCTTTTTAAAAGCAGTCTGACCTAGGGCATTTTTCAAAGCCTCCTCTAGAAAGAAGGGGTGGGTTCCACTGACGTGACTGGCTTAATTTGCTTCTTTTGGTCGCCAGAGGCTGCGTTTCCAGCCATCGAGTGAAAACCGACTCTCTCTCTCTCTCCCCCTTCCTGCAGATCACCCAATTAAAGATTGAGAATAATCCCTTCGCCAAAGGATTCCGGGGCAGTGATGACATGGAACTACACAGAATGTCAAGAATGCAAAGGTAAGAAGGGGGAGTGCTGGGCTCCTGTCTCTCCACGTTCCCTCTCACCCCTGCAAGGAACCCAGGAGAGCCCAAAGCCGCCTCCCTCCTCCCGCCTTCCTCCCCACAGAGGCCCAGGCACATTGACCATCCAGAAAAAGGAGAGACAGCCACCTTCAGTCCCACCATCTGATGACCCCCACATGCTCCCATGTGGCTCACCTTATGGGACAGCCCTGGGCGGTGGTGTTGGGGGGAATGTGTCCTCCACGGATGGGAAGGGGGAGAAGGCACCAGGGAACTTGGCCTTCTCCATCTGCCCAGGGCAACAAAAGCTCCAACTTTTTCTCCCTTTTCTTTGCTTTCTCTTTCCTTCTCATGAAATCAGTCCTTTCTCTCTTTCTTCCCATAAGTCACAGCCGATGAATGATTTTCTTTTTGGCAACAACTCATGGTAAATGAAAGGGAAGTTAATGACTCGATTTCCTGGGGGTGAAATGCAGACAAATTTGACACCACGTGGTGGTCCGGGGCACTGGGGGATTGGAAGCTGGTGATAAAAATTGCTCGGTATTTTTACATATCCTGTGGTCACAGTCGCTGATATGATGAATAGAAGGGGTTGTAGCAAATGTACATAGTGGGAATTTGGTCTGATTTGAAAGGATTGTACAAGCATTGCCAATTTTGTCAAACATTCTCTGTACCTTTTCATATGCTTCCAAAATAACTTACCATATGGCAAGAGAATTAGAAATACATCTTGATTCCTTTGACCAAGAAAGGGTTCCTCGCCTCCCCCCTCTTCTTTTGGTGGGTTTAGTGTTTCAAAATAAAATGAGGTCACGTAGGAAGCTTTTCTTTATCCTTTCTGGAAGACATGAGAAGGGTGAGTCAGACAGATGGGACAGACATACCCATTCAAAGAAAGAGAAGGGATCTAAGAGAAGAACAGAGAAAGGCCATAGTGTTGTCGTTTTCACACTGGTTTGGAAATTCATGCCGTGGAAATTGTTTCTAGTGAGCGGGCTTTCCCGATCTAAGTTTGAGTGCTTTTATTTATTTATTATTTTTTAAAGCACTTTAAAAAAACAAAGATTTTATTTATTTGTCAGAGAGAGAGAGAGAGAAAGAGCACAAGCAGGGTGAGCTGCAGGCAGGGGGAGAGCAGGCTCCCTGCTGAGCAAGGAGCTCAATATGGGACTTGATCCCAGGACCCTGGGATCATGACCTGAGCTGAAGGCAGACTCTTAACTGACTGAGCCACCCAGGCATCCCAGAGTTTGCATGATTTTAAAGAAGAACTACACCCTGACCTTCAGGTGTGCGTATCTCTGCCCCACTCGTCTGCATTTCTGCATTTATAATTGGGTTTCTTCCCGATCATGGATCAGTAAGATGCTTTTTGTGACTATAAGAACCAAGTTCTTAAATTAACATCGTTAAAAAATAACAACTGGCTTTTTGAATGTCTGCATTTTGAAAGTGGAGTTGGATTGAATCTATGGTCAGTGGAAAAGTTGACAACAGGTGTCCTAGAAAGGGAGAGGGGTCAACCTTCTAGTTATCACTAAGGGATTTTAGGCTTTGACAGATTCTCACCTCCGTCCTCCAGCCGGTGAGGGTTGAGGCCGTGCAGGTAGGGACTGAAAGCAAGGCACCCCATTCCAGCCCAAAACCAGGGGTCTTCCCTCCTTTCCACAAGGTCAAGAGCAGGTGGGATCGTGGATTTGAGGTGTTGTAAATCGCTCCCTCACGTGTAACCAGTCACCAGGTCCTGTTGATTCTGCATTCCTAACATATGTCCGAATTCATCCCCTTTCTCCTGCTGGGCTGTTCCCATTTTCTTGCCCACCAAAGCCTCCTAAGTTATTTAAACCCTTCCAGGACATTCTCCAGGCATCTGCCAAAGACATCTTTGTAAAACACAGATCAGTGAAGGTTACTCCACAGCGTAGAACACACCCAGGCTTCCTTTTGCCCTCAGGATAAGGCCCAGACTCCTCCCTGTGGTGGGCCATGCCCTTCCCGTCTGACCTAGCCACCCCCTCGCTTTGCCCCCGGCCAGTGTCCTCTCTGTCTCCATCACACTGAAGGAGATGCTCCAAGCCTGTATCCATCCCACTGTTTTTGGCCGTTGGAACAGCATGTCTGGTCTTCCGCAAGCTTTCTTCCTTTCTCTTTGCTCGGCCATCTCCTGATCATCACTAGGTGTACTTGGAGCCGTCCCTTCTTCCAAGAGGCACCCCCTGGCCACAGACTGTGGACGTCTATCCCCATGACCCCTTGGCGCTTTCCTGTGTCAGGCCCGGGCCCTGCACTTTGGAAGCTAATGGGATAGATGATAGGCATGGAGGAGTGAGAGGTGGGGAGGACAGGTGTCTGAGAGATGAAATGTCGGTCACCCCAGAGACTCTCCCCTGAGGTTCTAAACACAGTTGGTGATGTATTTAGGCAGATGGCTCTACTTTGGTCTGAACTGGCTGTCCCGATCATCCCCCTATCAGTGCAGGTTGGCTGAAGGGTCGTCTGCGTGTCCTCTTTGGGTAGGCACTTGCAGAAAAAGGCGGGACAGGGTGGCTGGTAGTCAGTAGGCACTAACTGACATGTTGGGGGCAAACCTGCAGCCAAAGAGCCACGTGTGTCTTTGTGGCCATGTTAGGAGTTGCGCTGGGGAGCCAGAGGGCTGACCTAAGCACTGACCAGGCTAGACGAGCAGACGGAGTCATCTGCCCAGTCTTGCGCACATGGCCCCCGGGAAGGAGAAGGAGTAAGGCAGAGTGGCTCCAACAGAAGGCTTTGGGACTCAGATGAACCTGGCTTCCATCCTTGCTCTGCATTTGTGAGCATGTGACCTCAGGCAAGTGACTTAACCTCACAGAGCCTCAGTATCTTCATCTGTAAAATGGGCATAAATGATAGCCTCCACTTCCCACGATTCTTATAAGAATTATATGAGAAAATGTCTATAGGGTGCCTGGCTCCTAGTCAGTGTATCTGATTTGGGGAAAGACTCCCCGTTACTCCCAGTTCTGCCCTCACTCGGCATTTATTCTGGGCTATGGTCCCAGCTCCCAGTGACAAGTGGGGAAGATGGCTTTGTCCAGAGTCGGCCGTGATAACAGCCAGGCCAGAACGGCAGGCTCCCTGTTCATCTTGTAATCCTGTTTCCTGTCCCCCACACACCCGGTGACAGCTGGCCCGCGGGGGGGAAAAAGCAGGAGGAATGACATTTCCTCTAATTCCAACAGTTGGAAGAAGGAGAGAGGGCTGGACACGGACCCGCGCGTAGCCCACATAAATAACGTCTGGATTAGCTTGGCAAACGTCTGGACACTCACCCTATCTCTCCGAGCCCCACTCTCTGCGTTTGGAAAATGCAGATGGTGTCTTAGTTGTTTTTCCACCGCTCATTTATGGGCTCTGGTTGCAGGAGCAAGAACCACTTGTTATAAAAACGGGTGAGTTGTGGAAAAAGCGTGAAAAAGTAGATGAAATTATTTTAAAATCCTGTCTCCAGCTGACCCATTAGAATATGTGCCAAGGTCATTTCGAAAGGTTAATCCGCGGCTTGAGAAAACATGTGGCCCTAAAAAAATAATATTTCCCAAATTGCAGGACCTCTAGCCTGGTGACAGATGGGAAGATTTTAGAAGGTATACAGACATGGGAACATCAGGCAGATTTTAGAGACAACGTTGCTTGGAATGAGAGTAAGTTCTAAAGAAGGAAGGAGAGAGGAGGACAGGGGAGAGGTAAGGTTGATTATTTAAGGGAAAATGGTAATTAAATGAGAGTAGAACTGGTACACAATTTTGGTGGACTTGTCAAGGTGATATGCAAGTAACAGAAATTTGAGAAATATCCCTAAATGCTCATCCTAACAAGAAAGGCGTGGGAGCTTTCCTGCTGTTTGAAATGACCTAGACCCTGGTTTTCCGTGAAATGTTGCTTTCTTTGACCTTTGCTTCAGTCTTTAAGATGTGTTCAGGCAAGCTGTGAACTTCCTAAGAGTCGAGGGTGCTGGAGGCCAAGGCCAGGGCCACTGGTGGAGGGGGTGGGAGCTAGGCCTTGTGGGAAGGGTGGGGTTTGCGTGTGTTAGGAAGAAGGGTTTTCTGGGTTGGGTCAGGGTAGAAGTGGGCAGGGATCTGCAAGTCTGGAGTAGGGGTCAGAAAGCTCTCCGAAAGCCCCCTGGGGTGGCACAGTGGAGGGGGAAAGGGGGACAGTTGCTCCAAGAACATGGCATTCTAGAGACAGAAGGGACTAGAGGAGACAGCATCTCTTCCAATTTTGCAGAAGGAGAAACTGAGGACTAGAGAGTCACTTACTTTCCCACTGTCGGATCTTTCGGTCTGTTATTCGGGGAAAACATACTTATTAAGTGCTCACGCTGGGGCAGCTCTTGAGGCGGCAGAGGTGAATTAACCCCCAGAGGGGCAGCGTCCCCGGATAGAAAGCTCCGTGGTTGGGCTCCCCCAGCACTACCCAGCCTCTACTTCCTCATCTGTAAAATGGGAGATAATTACAGGATCTACCTCCAGGGCTGTTGCACGGGTGGAGGAGGTAATGCGTGTGTCCTGATGACTGTTGCTACGTAACAGAGTATTCCCAAGCCTCACTGGGGCTGGCTGGGAAGCCCTGGGCCACAAGCTAGGCCATCCTCTCTCTGTATGTGAGGGTAGATCTGGGAAGAGCCAAAGCTCCAGAAACCACTTGCTCTGTGCCTCCACGGCTCGTTCAAGGGGCGTGGAAGTGCAGACGACCTCAGTTCTGAGGGCTGAGATTCAGAGCACCCCGGATCTCATCCAGGTGCCATGGGCTAGCCCTGGCTCGGTAATGGTGAAAATGCCCCTCAGGCATTGCAGGTCGCCACTGTATACAAAGCAAGAGGTAACACGAAACACTTTTATTTTGTTCATGGTTTATGGGTCAGGAACTTAGAAAGGGGTTGTTTGGGCCATCCCTGCCTGCCTTCCGCTGTTGTCTGGGGCGACAGGTAGCCGATGGCGCCAGGCCGGATGTCCGGACTGGGACACTGCTATCATCCATGGTCGATGCTGGCTTTCGGCTGGGTGGCCAGCGGGGCTGTACCCTGGAGCATGTGCATCCTGGCCAACACGGCGGGCCCTGGGGAGTCTGACTCCTTCCACGGCTGCGGGCTGCCCCCAAGACAATGAGGAAGAAGCCTCGAGGCTCTGTTCACCAGCCCTTGGAAACTGTAGTGTCCCTTCTGCTGCATTCTGGTGGTTGAACGGGACTCAACCAAGGGGGGGACCCAATTCCAGGGGCAGGGATCCCTCCTCTAGACAGAAGGAGAGTCAGAGTGTGTCCTCGTATTTTAACACCGTCCCCATTGGCGTGGAAGCACTTGGCCCAGCATCAGGCCCAGATGGGTTGATGTCAGGCACTGAGACGGGGGTCCATGCCCTTGGGAAGGCAAAGGCCAGGGTGACATGCCCAGGGCCACGTAGCTGTTCAAGGGGAAGAATCCTGGCCATGAGCTTGGTTTCTTAGGAGGAGAGACTCACCTGCCTCTAATTGATTTTTTTTAATATATATTTTTAAGATTTTATTTATTTATTTGACAGAGAGATCACAAATAGGCAAAGAGGCAGGAAGAGAGAGGAGGAAGCAGGCTCCCCGCTGAGCAGAGAGCCCAATTCAGGACTCGATCCCAGGACCCTGGGATCATGACCCAAGCCGAAGGCAGAGACTTAACCCACTGAGCCACCCAGGCTCCTCTCTAAGTGATTTTTATTGACCTCCATCTTCTTCCTCCAAGAAGGGCTGAGTTTCTTAATCAGGGTCCCTACTGAAAGTCCAATGAAAGCCAAGGACTATCTGAAAAACTCACAAGATATAAATAGACAAAAATTTCAAACCATTTTAAGGAATTCAGGGTTCTGGGGCTCCCGAAAGGTTCAAAGCCTTCCATTGGCACCTTCCCTCCTTCTCCAGGCCTGGCTTCCTGATTCTAAATTAATGTTCACCTCCTTAACCTCAAATGGTCACTTTTCAAATGGCTTCACACTCTTGTATTCCCATGCTTGCGGTTAAAGGTAATCGGAATGCCCGGTTAATGAGCAGTGACTTCCAAGACAACATTCTGGAGATGGCATTAACTCCCTGCTTCTTGCCGTGCTTTTGGCTAGCCACACGGCTTCCCCCAGAGAAGTGTGAATTTATGGAAAACAAGAAGGGGTTGTGTTTGGGAAGCTGAGCCAGCCTAAGTTGCAAAATTGAGGTTTGTCCCAAGGGGTCCCACCTTGGCTCGAGGTTGTCTGTTGGGGATATGGAGGCTCAGAACAGCCCTCCCACGCACCCCCCATCCTCTGCCCTGACCTCCCCTCACCACCGTTCCTTCGTCTGCAACACTGTCCCCACCGTCCCCTCCCCCACCCGCTGCCCCAGCATACCTGCTCTTCAGGGACTGTGTCTGTAGGTAAATCACTCATTCACGTTTACATTTAAGCAGTGTTTCTCAGACTTTGGCAGACACTGAAATTACCTGGGGGCAGGGGGAGCTTGTTAAGAAAAGCAGATTTCTGGGTTTCATTCTCAGAGGTTCTGAATTGGTGGCTCTAGGGAGGGCTCAGAAACTACCCTTTGACAGGTGTTCTGATGGAGGGGTCCCCTGCTTGCACCTGGGTAGTCCCTTGGCTCTGCAGAGTGAGCAAGGGCATTCAGGTAAATGCGTGAAACAGATCTGGAAATAGATCCCATGTGCTGGACTGTTTTATAAAAAATAACCCTTTGCTCTAAGTGCTCAACTCTGGCTGAATATGAGAAGTACCTACAGTGCTCTCCCAATGTTTTATTATGGAAAATGGAAGACCTGTAGAAAACATGGAAGAATTATACAGTGAACACCCACATACCCACTGCTTAAGTTCTGTAGTTAATATTTTGCTGTATATTTGCCCTATTATCCATCCATCCATCCATCCATCCATCCATCTACCCATCCATCCATCCATCCCATCCACTCATGCATCCATCATCTATACATTCATCCATCTGTCCCATTCCATCTGTCCATCCATCTATCCATCCAGCCATCCACCCATCCACCCATCCACCATCCATCTATCCATCCATCCACCATCCACCCATCCATCCATCCATCTATCCTCCATCCATCTATCCATCCATCCATCCATCCATCTATCCATCCATCCATCCGTCTATCCACCATCCATCTATCCACCCATCCATCCATCCATCCACCATCCATCTATCCATCCATCCATCCATCCATCCACCATCCATCTATCCATCCAACCTATCCATCCAAACACTGACCCATCCATCCATTTGTCTGTCCATCCAACCAGACATTCTCTAATCCATCCATCCACCCATCTTATTTTTTTAAAGCGTTCATACTGAGTGGCAGACATGAGTACATTCCACTCCTCTGTACTTCTGCATGCGTGTCATTAGCTAAGATTCAATTTTTGCTCACAAATCTCCGTTTTAGGTAAAATTACATACGGTGAAACGCACAAATCTTAAGTGCACCCTTCACCTTTTAACAAGTGTACATTCCTACGAAATCCAAGCCCCTTTCATAATATAGAACATTCCCTCACCCCAGACATTTCCCTCATGCCCTACCCCAGTTAATTCCTGCCTCCACCGCTCCCCACCAGATGCAATCCGTGTTTCAACCTTTTTTCTTTTGACTGTAAGTTAGTTTTGTCTGTTCAGAATTTTGTGTAAATGAACTCTTGCAGTGAGTCCTCTTTCTCCTGGGGAGATTTATTTTTTCAAGGTTTTATTAATTATTATTATTATCTTTACATTCTACATTTTATATTTTTATAAATATTTATAAATATTTTATAAGTATGTGTATATTTACATATATTTTATAAATATATATTTATGTAATATATTTTATATTTATGTATTATATATAACATATAAATATTTTATAAATATTATAAAATAATGTATCTTTTTATTTTATTATTATTTATATTTCTATACTCTATATTATTTTATATTTTAATAAATATTTTATATTTATAAATATTTTACGAATATTATAATGGCATCATATATTATTTTCATTATTTTATATTACTATTTATTATTATTATTTATTTTTACTTATTTATTTGACAGAGAGATACAGCAAGAGAGGGAACACAAGCAGGGTTGGGGGCAGAAGGAGGAAGCAGGCTCCCCACTGAACAAGGAGCCTGATGCGGGACTCAGTCCCAGGACCCTGGGATCATGACATGAGCCCAAGGCAGATGCTTAACTGACTGAGCCACCCACGTGCCCCAGTATTTTTTTTTTCTTTGCAGAACCTTTTTTTTTTTAATTGAAGTATAGTTAACATACAGTGTTACATTGGGTTCAGGGGTACGTATTAGGACCCAACACTTCCAGATGTTGCTCAGGGCTCATCAGAACACTTGTACTCTTAACCCCTTCTACAGACTTCACAGGAGTCAGCATTTTGTTCTTGCATCCCCCACAGGAATGCTCTCTGCAGCCATGCTTGAAACCCACTCGCGTCTCTCTACGCGTCTCTACCCTCAGCCCGGTATCTCAGCTTCCCCGTCCCGGTAGTGTTCTCACATTAGAAGCTTTGTCCTGAAGACCCCCTCCCTCCCAGATGTCTGTGCCTGTTTTTAGGGGGAGAGACCGATTTTTACGTTAGCCTGTGGGCCACTTAGCGTTCCTGCAGGGGTGGTTGCTTTGGGGTGACTTTGCCAAGGTCGTGATTTGAACTAAAGGTCACCAGGAGCTGCTTGATTTTCTTCTGTGTGACCGAGGAGCCCCCAGGGGATGACCCTCATCAGAACCAAGGCCTCAAGACCATCCCCTTCGGTATAGGAAGCAATTCGAGAAAGCTCCATGAATCTGGACTCTTTCAGCCTTCTGGCTTCCAGAAAGACCCCAGCCAAACCTCGGAAAGCCCTCTCCACCTTCCCATCCTCCCTCCAAAATCACAAAAACAAACAAACAAAAAAGAAACTACTGAGACAAGGCACGGTTAAACTTGTTAAAATTGCTACTTTTAGGAGATAGAACCAAAATGTCGAGTTCCTGTCTGCGGTTTCCCATCCTGGCTCTTGCTCTAGGGGCTCACGACAAGGATGTGAGACGTGGGCCTCGTGATTCCCATTCTGTGAGTGGAGAGACTGAGGCCAAGGCTGCCCTCGTCTGCGGTCTGTGCAATGACCCAGGGCTTTCTCCGTGATTCTGGAGCTGCCCCTGTCGCGTTGCTCCAAGCTTTATTGAGTAGGTGATACAAGTATGGACTTCTCCCTAGAAAAATCGACAAGTTCTAACTATCTAACTTATTTCTAACTTCTTATTTCTAACTATCTAACTAATTTAACTATCCAGTATTTTGGGAGGGGAAAGGAGGTTTATAAGCCATCCAGAGACCTTGCGATGCAAGAACTTCTGCTTCCGAATAGAATCCTGGGCGATCTGTAAGCTGGTGTCACACTGAGCCGTGTGTCCCAATACATGCGAAGACTTTCCCCGCACTGTACTGTTTTACAATCCCGGGAGGCAGCATTCCCATTTTACAGACAGAAGACTGAGGCTCAGAGAAAGGTGGAACATAGCCGGCTCCCCTATGGCCAGGTTTGACGCCAGGTACCGAAGTGAGGCATGTCCACACAGCCTGACTTCAAACCCCACACTCCACACACTCCACACACCCGGATGGTAAATTACCTAGAGATTTAACAAGGGAGCCTGTGCTCTCGGACCAAAGTTGCTTGCATAAGTGGGGGGTTGCTCAAGGCTGGAGAGGGAGGCATCCTGGAATTTCTTGGCACTCCTCGAATCCTACTGCCCTGGTGGGATCAGAGCGGGGAAAGGCGTGTGGCTTTTCTGTGCGTCCCGTTCTCACCATGCCCTTCTCCATCTTTGCGGGCTGCTGGGAACTGAGTCCTAGAGCGACCGTAAAGCACCATAGACATAAAAGAGACAGCGATGAGATTCTGCCCTGAGCTCAGTCCTGCCCAGGCGTCCCCGCACGTTAGATCAGAACAGCATTCCCCGAGCGAATTAGGAAGTTAGTCGTGAGTGCTCTTGTAGGATGATGGGGCCCCTTTCTGAATTTTAGTCACAGATCAGGGTACTAGCCAGAGGAGGAACTCGCTCTGGGAGGACGGGAATCCTGCAGTCCCAGCCTTGCCCTGGCACGCTGCCCGCTCTGGCCAGTCATTTGAGAAAGGCTGCCTGCACTTGAGCGAGCCACTGCCCCCCTACCCCGCGCCCCCCACCCCAGCACCCCGGCGCCCCTGCCACCTGCTCCCGTGAAAAGACCGATTCAGTTGGCGGCGGTGGAAAACGTTCTCAGGGGCGGTCGTTAGCTGGCGGCGGGCAGTTTGGCCGTGGATCTCAGTGTTCCCTTGTAATGTTTTACAACCCAGACCCGGCGACAATGGCGTCATTCACTGCACTAGCTCACGTGGAACAGAACGTGAGAGGGGGCCCGAGCCGGGGAGAAGCTAGTCTGTGGGGCTGCGACACCCCGGGCAGAGCCGAGGTGCTGAGGGCCCTGGCTAGCCTCGGCAGGGATGTGGCCGACGGCAGAGAAAGCGGTGGCTTTGGACATCCTGGTATTCTAAAGGTGGCTCAGATGGTAGGACGGACAGATTGACCAGTAGCACTTGACATTGCCCGTGCAGCCCATGTCGTGCTGTCAGCAGCAGGCGGCCTTATAGAACAGGGTGGCTCTGTCTCCCTGTCGCTCTGTGCCTAGTTGGTATGAAGGCGTCGTTCCTATGATCGAGTAGAAGTTCACTGGCAAGAACTTGGGAATAGCGCTGACCCAGAGCCAAGCTCGGCTTTATCCTTTTCTTAGCTGTGCTATCTGGGGCCGGGTGCTTAACCTCTCTGAGCCTCAATGTCTTTACCTCTAAGGTGTCGCTAATGCTACCAACGAAGCGGGCTTGTTGCCCCGGGGGGGGAACCCGCGTGAGTCGACCAGTAGAGCAGCTGGGGCGTTAAGAAAGCACCAGAGAACAAGGCTGAGGAGGAGTTGGAGGTGGGGGGACGAGGATGAGAATTAGTCTGAGAAAAAGAGCTCTCTGATGCCACCTCTCTTCTCAGACACGCGGGAGCTTCTCCACTTTTCCTTTGCTTCCTTTGTGCCCTGGATTCCTCGCTGATGCTCTCGAGCTGCAGGGCCAGAGTCTGTCTTCGCAAGGACGGTCGACAGAGGGTCGCACGGCCACGGATCGTGTTCCTCGGGTGGGGGAGCCCGGTGAAAATGCCCACAGCCCGTGTGATTGCCGTGTTTTCCCCCCTCTGCCTCTGTAACCCCACGCTGGTGGAGAACACACTTCACCCTTGCACGCACCCATTTTGACACCTGTCAGACGGACCTGGGGACGTGCTCCTGATTGACAGTGGGGAGGGCATTGCAAGCGCCCTGGGGAAAAACAAGCTGCGAGGGATGAGTGGTTATTGGGATAATATGGCTTTCCCACTTCTGTGAGTGTTACTAATCAAAAGCAGGATTTGGCCTTTCCAGAGAGTGATTTTGCAATTTGGCAACGCTGGAAGGGAGAATTCCGCAGAGTCCATTGATACATTCTCTTGTAAAATCCCTCAGCCAATTTTTTTTTTCCTGTGGTGGGGGGGGGGGAGTTGTTTTCTTTAATTTAAAAAAAAAATAACCGTCCCCATTAAGAATATAAAACTAAAAGAGATTTCCCCTTTCCTGTTGGAGCTCTCGTAGCTTGGTTCTGGAACTAAGCAGACCTAAATGGAATTGCCAGCGAGATTTGACAACTTTTATAATGTTTTATTATTATTATTATAATTTTCCTTCTTCTTCTTCTTCTTTTTTTTTTTTCCATTACGTAGCTGGAGCCGCAAAGAGAGGACTGTAAAGCAAACTTCATTCCTTTCAGACTTCTGGCCCTAGGGGAGATTTGGAGTAGTGTGGCTGCTCAGGATGGTTCCAGCTTTGGTTCAGAGGTGGCACATGCCACGGGAAAGCTCGGCCGGGGGACCCCTGGGTGTCGTGAGGGCTCTGTAGCCTCATGGAAACTTGGCAGACGCTCTGTGTGCCCTATTTGGCTACTCGGACATGCTTTCGCATGACAAAGAGAGTCAGGGACCAGGCTGGAGATGGTTGCCCCCCGAGGGGTGGGAGAAGCAGGAGAGGAATCAGTGGGCCCTGAGCCCCCTGCTCCTCTAAAGATTTATTTGCATCCTAGAAATGGAAAAAAAGTCATCAGGAGCCTGTCTAGGAGTAGCGGTTAGAATCCTGAGTGTGTCTCCAGCTCTGGGACCACGGGCGAGCTGCTTGACCTCCCAAGGCCTTGGTGGCCTCATCCTGGAATGAGGGGACAAAACCTACTTCATAGGGTCTCAGAAAGGATGGAAAGAGCCAATGAAGCAGCCCTCATGCCATATTAGGTGTCATGTTCTTGGTACCTGACCTGATTTCAGGAGGACTTTTAAGGCATAAAAGAAAAGTAGGTTTATTGCAAAAGTCACAACTAAGTTGGCGATTTGCTGATACGTTAATTCTTCTAGGGAGAAGTTCTTAGGTGGTTTGGTGCCACGGGCCTCTCTGGTGGTCCGGTGGACCTTGTGGGTCGCCTGTCTCAGAATAATATGATGAAAGGCATCCTCTTAAATGCATAGATGGCCAAAAGCAAACCAGTGATCCTGAAACGTAGTCACCAAAATGTTCTTTGACGGCGATATGGAGTTACGCGTGCTTTCTACGTGCCTTAATAACGGGATCTAGTAGCAGGTCCTAAAAGACTGTAAATTGAAGCCGTGATAAGCACAAATGGCAGCTTGAGGCATGCCCGGCAGCTGGGTGGAAACGAAATGATTTCGTTTCTGTTGATGACAGTCGTTACCACTGCTAACACAGCGTGGCTTGTTGCCTACACTTGTAACAGAAAGGAATGCTCAATTTCAGTTCCAGATTACTGCAAATAAAGACGTCATTTTAAAAATACAAACTTAGGCCCTTAAGTTTTCCCCAGAGTAAAGGCCTCCCGATTCAAGGAGACAGGCTTATGGGACTGCTTCCCCCTGAGAAATTCTGTGGGCTGAAAGCGTGAGTCATTTTTGTGAAGGCGTGACAGAAGTTTCCACCAAGTGCCGGGTATTTTCTAGGGCATCTGGTGGGATCTTTTCAATAGTCTCGTCAGGCTCAGAGAGGTTGAGTGCCTCATCCAAGGCCACACAGCATTAGATGGCAGATCTTTTAGAGAACACTTATCTTCCCGAATCCAGCATCATCCTTCTTTCCACTACATCCAGATTCTTTTTTTTTTTTTTAAGATTTTATTTATTTATTTGACAGACAGAGATTACAAGTAGGCAAGAGAGGCAGGCAGGGAGAGAGGAGGAAGCAGGCTCTCTGCAGAGCGGAGAGCCTGACGTGGGGCTTGATCCCAGGACTCTGGGATCATGACCCGAGCCGAAAGCAGAGGCTTTAACTCACTGAGCCACCCAGGTGCCCCTACATCCAGATTCTTAACTATGTGAATAGAAATCAGGGTCCAGTGGGTTCTTCAGGGATAGGAAGGTATTGGGGGGTGCTCAGGGTAGAAGGCTGCGATTTCTCTGCATCATCTCGGCATTTTCCTCATTTCACAGATGGGGAAACAAAGGCTTAGTGAGGTGACCTGCTTTATCTGAGCTCACTGGGTTAGCGAGAACATTGGGCTGGGTGTGCTACAGCTTCAGGCATAGGGGGTGGGTGGAGAACTCATTTCCGGGGCGTTTTATGAAGACTGGGCATTTCCTGGAAGTAGCAGCTTCTCTGCATTTCCAGGTGACCTGGGATCAGATTCAAGTCCAGTTCCCCCCTACCCACCTGCAAGTAGTCTTCTTGGGAGAAGTATGGGGAGGGCTTTGAATATCTTCCTTTTTTTTTTTTTAAAAAGATTTTAATTATTTATTTGAGAGAGAGAAAAAGAGAGAGAGCATGAGAGGGGAGAAGATCAGAGAAGCAGACTCCCTGTGGAGCTGGGAGTCCAATGCGGGACTTGATCCTGGGACTCCAGGATCATGACCCGAGCCGAAAGCAGTAGCTTAACCAGCTGAGCCATCCAGGCATCCAGTATTTTCGTCTTCATCTCTATTTTGCTTTTCATCCAAACAGGGCTCCGCTTTGCACAAAATCATAAGTGCCCTTAAAGTTTTCCCATATCCCAGGTCCTGAGGGGATCCCTGGTAATTTTCATAAGTTAGACACTGTTCCGTGTCCTCCTGTCTTGGTTCATCTCACACGGCTTTCTGCATCCCTGTACGGACAGTCTCCAGATTCTTTTTGAACCCTGTGTAATATTCCATTCTCCACACTGTTAGAGTTGACTTAACCATTCATGAAGGCGTTTAGGCTATTTCTCATTTTTTCCCTATTACAGACAGTGCTGCGGAGAGAAGCCTCATGCTTATGTCTTTGCACACGGACTTGGATAACTTTTTTTAAAAGATTTTATTTTTTTGAGATAGAGCAAGAGTGAGAGAGAGAGAACAAGAGCGCAAGAGTGGGGGAGGAGCAGAGGGAGAGGGAGAAGCAGGCTCCTCACTGAGCAGGAGCCCGATGTGGGGCTTTATCCCAGGATCCTGGGATCATGACCCGAGCTGAAGGCAGACACTTAACCAACTAAGCCACCCAGGTGCCCCTGACTTGGACAACTTCTTAGGAAAATGTGTAGTAATTGGATTGCTGCATCTGTGTATTGTGTGTTTTTAAGAAAAGGGCTGCTATCCTGTTGCCTTCCAGAAAGAGCTGGGTCATCCCTCCAACTGCCTGTACCGTGTAACTGTAATTCTCCTGCCCACAATTTCCTCATTGGCAGCCCCCTCTCCTGCCTGGATGAGCACATGTTCTAGGCCAGACCATTCTCCTCTTAGGTGTGTGTGTGAAAGCTTCTTTTAGTTCTCCCTTTGGTCTTGGAGCCACCCCTCCTCCCAGGTCCTCTGCAGACTCCCACTCTGACCCTCCCACCCACCTGGCTTCCTCCAGTGGGGGTCCTGGGGCTGCTGAGCACCCCTCCCTCCTTCCCGGGGAGGTTTCTGTTGCAGACCCCTAGCCCTCATGAGGAAGAGAGTGGGAATACTGGTCTGAAAGCTGAATGTAAGTGGTGTCTCCTAAGAGGGTGAGGAACCACATTTTGAGCCCTTGGGAGGATGTTATTCATAGGATGTGACTGGGTTTTATTCTGCTTGGTTCACCTACTCAGACCATTGAGACTCCGAAGGGCACACAGTCTATAAGTGATGGAGATGGGACATAATCTGGATCTGCCTAATCTTAGATCCCATGCTCTGTGCTCTGTTTCCTTTGTCCTTGCCCTTCCTTCTCCCTTCCTTCCTCTCTTGCCCTCTCTTTCTCTCTGCCCCTACTCTCTCAAAACAATGGCATAATGAGGACACTTGCCATTTGTGGAGCACTTGCTGTGTTCAGTCTTTCACACGTTATTAATTCATTTCTTCTCTCAGCAACGCTTTGAACTGGGGATTTGTACTAGCCCTTTTGCACAGATGGGAAAACCAAGGCATGGAGGAGAAGTTAAATATTAATGTCCATGGTGACAAATACAGCCACTCAAAAGGAAATTCGAAGGCACAGGCAGCAAACTCCCCAAATTAGGGTAACGGGGGATCATACCTGAGTATCCTAGGTGGTCAGTGACATCTTCACTAAAGTTGGACAAAGATCTCAGCCCTGTTTTAAAAATGGAAACCCAGAAGTTCAGTCTAAATGACTACTCAGCTCTTCTAGCTTCTGAATTAGGGAATTCAAAGACATGTACATTAGGTTGAAATATTTCAAATGCCTTGTAAAGAGGGGTTCCTCATGGGAGATGCTCATTTGATTTTCGGCATACACATAGAACTGTTCATAAGCCTACTTGCCTAATGTATAAGGCATGAAAAATTAGTGCATGAATATGTGTGTCTGTCACATTCGGTGCATTCGGGTATAATTGGATCACAGTGCTCACCAAAGACTCCTTTGTTTCTTATTCTGTGATGCATTTCTGGTGGATTCTTTGACCCTTTGGTTCTGCCAGTGTGTGTGGGGGGATCTCTATCAGGGCACTGATCAATGTTATTTCCCATCTTCTCTCTTTCAGTAAAGAATATCCTGTGGTTCCCAGGAGCACAGTAAGACAAAAAGTAGCCTCCAACCACAGTCCTTTCAGCAGTGAGCCTCGAGCCCTCTCTGCCTCATCCAACTTGGGGTCCCAGTACCAGTGCGAGAATGGTGTGTCTGGCCCCTCCCAGGACCTCCTGCCCCCGCCCAACCCATACCCACTGCCCCAGGAGCACGGTCAGATTTACCATTGCACCAAGAGGAAAGGTGAGTGTGACAACCCTTTTCTGTGTTCCCTTCCTTTCCTCAGGGGAAAAAAGTACACTTATGTATTTGAAAAATGTAAGCAATATAAAAATAAATGGAAATTGTAAGAAATTCCAGCCGTTCAGTAAAAGTAAAGGATCTTCCTTTGACATGTCTCCTTCAGTTCTGGCCCCTTCCTTGGGGAAAACTTTTTTGAACCGTCCAGTCCTGTTTAATGCATTCACACGTATGCACATGCGTGCATGTGTGCAGAGACACATAAAAATAGTTGTTTCTACTTTTAACAGTTGATATTAGACTGTTTTGCAACTTGTGTTCTAAAGCTCGAGAATACATTGTAGATGATCTTTTCATGAACGTAGAGTTGCCTCGTGCTTTTTTTTTAGCTACTGAAGAGAAAGCAGAGTTTGTGTTCACTCCCACGAGTGGGCAAGGTGGATGATTCTCGCATTTCTGGGTGTATTATAAGCCAGGCTGCAGGGAGCCTTCTTAGTTGGATGTGCTTTGGTTTATGTGCTAGGGTTTCTCTGAGGTGGGGGGATTCTGAGTTCTTCTCTCCTTTCCAGATCAAAATCAAAATCAAAGAAAAAAAAAAAAGGAAAAGAAAATCCCAGCTGATCTTCTCTCTCTTTCATTTTGTCTTTAAGTCTGGTTTAAATTCCATCTGAGACCCTTCGTTGTCTTCTTTGCCAAATGAGATATGGGTGACTTTTCCTAAGTCATCTGAGTCGAGGGCTGTAACACCAAAGGAAATTTCTGGTGGCACATTTTTTGAGCCAGAGTCGAAGCAGGTGCAGTTGAGTTCTAGCTTGATAGAACGGTCGCTTGTGTGAACAGCAGACCGGCACGGGGAGGACAGTGTGGGCGACAGGGCCCGACGACACAGGCTCAGGTCTCAACTCTGCCACCAGCTTCTTGGATGACCTCAGCCAGTCGTCCTGGCCTCTCTCTGCCTCAGTTTCCCGCCTTGTCAACAGTGCTTGAGTTTCCGAGAGCACCTGATTGATACCCAGCAGGCGTCCAGCATTTGTCAGGTCTGATTGTGGGAGGGGCAGGTACGGGTCCAGGAAAAGCATCCACAGAGGAAGAGAGGGCTGTTTCTGAGTGAAGTTTTGAGAAAGCAGATATGGGGGGCGGGGCGGGGACCATGTACAATGGGGATGAATCCCACCTTTGCCATTTGCAGATTTTTATGATTAGGGGCAAATTCCTTAACTGCTCTAAGCCTTTTTTTTCCCCCCTAATCTGTAGATTTGGTCTCATGATTGGACCTGGGCCTTAGGAGTGGTGTGAAGATGTCATGAAAGTGTGCTTGCCGTAGTTAGCACAGGATTGACCCAATAAGCAGTTACTGGTTTGCTCCGGCAGGCCAAATCTTGGTCTTTAAGAGTGGCCTGTCATACCTCCCAGCCTCCATGGCCAGCTCGATGCCTTTAGAAGTCCTGTGCCCGGTTTCTGAAACAACGACTACTTCTTCCTCTCCCTCCTCTTCTCCTGCCCTCCCTCCCCTCCCTTCACCTCTCCTTTCCCTCCTCTTCTTCTTTCCCTTCACCTCTCCTTTCCCTCCTCGAGCTCCTCTTCCCCTTCTTCCCCCTCCTCTTTCTCCTCCTCCTCCTCCTTCTTTCTCTTCTTCTTCATCTTTGTCTTCATCTTCTAAATCAGTTCACAAGAACTGATGGACACGGATCCTTCAGCAGGCTTCTCTGAGCTAAAGTAGTAACACAGTCCGGCTATTTGACATTTACCCATCTCCTATTTTGAAGGAGGGAAGGGCGGTCCTTGGTTCAAGCCTGGGACTGGGGAGCTGACCTGGGTGAAGCTGAGTTTCCAGACTTAACCTGAAGCCTGTCCAAGCTCCTTGGATCTTGAAGTTCTGAACAATATTATCACCCCCACAGGCCCCCTGGCCCAGCTCCCAGCATGTCCACTGCTGCCTGGGCTGGAGACCAGAGGCCTGCAAA
The DNA here is from genome assembly GCA_004024625.1 of Mellivora capensis. Taxonomy (NCBI): domain Eukaryota; kingdom Metazoa; phylum Chordata; class Mammalia; order Carnivora; family Mustelidae; genus Mellivora; species Mellivora capensis. The sequence goes on from PISX010003252.1 coordinate 66,901, forward strand.
CATGCCTGCCTCTTCAGGCAGGAACAGGGGTTAAGAATGTCCCCTGGGGCACAGGTACCTGCACGAAGTTTCTGGTCTATGTCCCGTTGAAGGGAAGCCCTGCCTAGGTTCTGTGCCCTAGCCTTTTGACAACACTACTGAGTAGGTGTTATTATTCACCCACTTTACAAACAGGGAAACTGAGGCTCAGAAAGGCAAAAATCGCGTGCTTTTGGTTCCCGAAGGTAGAATTTGAACCTGTGCCTGGTCTGCAGGCTCTGCCTGAGCTCCGAGTCCCATTGTAGACGGTCCTCATTACCTTTGCTTATCAGCCATAATCCCCAAAACGCCATCTTTCATTAGAGATCGGTCTGGAGACTGAGTCAAACGTACTGCTTAAGAGCTCACCAGGTTTGAATTAGGGAGTTCCGTCAGTTAAATTCATGCCAGCCCAAAAGAAGGGAAGGAAGAAGTTAAAAAGCATCCGGGTGCTTTTTAAGACTCAGCATTTACAGCAGCATCCTTGCAAAGGTTTTCTCCTAGAGCGTGGTGTGAGGTGGCTTTAGGGGATGAACTCTTCTGATGGCAGGATCCTCAGGTGAGCTCAGGATCAGCTTGAGGCGGCCACTGGGGAAACCGGACTCGGTGGCCGGTCTGCCGCGGGACATTCCGGCAGCTGATGCTTTCCAGAAATGTGGCCATGGGTAAGCTGCTCGCGTTCTCGGCCTCAGTTCTCTTTGCTGTAAAATGAGGATCTCAGTAGCACCTCCCCCGTAGGGTCATGATGAGATGGAATGAGGGGTCCATGCAAAGCCCCCAGAACAGTGTCCGACCCAGAAGTGCCCAGCACGCATTATCTGGCCACTGCTCTGCCCTTAGGAAGCTCACGGTTGCAGGCAGGTCAGATGTGTAATTACATATTGTGATGCGACTGCTTGATTACAAGCGTGATCTGATGGTATGAAGGAGATAGGGAACGTGCCGATGATGCATATGGTGTGGGGGTGGGAGGCAGGAACGGGAGATCAGGGGGTATTTAAGCCAGGATCTGCAGAGCGGGAGCTGGATGGAAAAAGAGGGGAGATGGCTGGGGATCCAGGCAGAGAGAAGGGTATGGGTGCAGCCCCTGAGAAAATGGGGAGCCAGCCCCCCACTGGGGAGCAGACACAGGGCCAGTGTGGCTGGAATGCAATGAAGGGAAGGGGAGGCAGATGAGCTACAGAGAAAGGCAGGAGCCAGCACGCTGCTAGCCCTTGTAAGCCATTTTAAGGACTTTAGATTAAAAAAAAAATAAAAGATTATTTATGAGAGAGAGAGAGAGAGAGAAAGTATGTATGAGCTAGGGGAGGAGCAGAGGGAAAAGGACCAGCAGACGCCGTGCTGAGTAGGGAGCCCGATGCGGGGCTCGATTCCAGGACCTTGAGATCATGACCTGAGCCAAAACCAAGAATCAGGGAATCAAACGACTGAGCCACCCAGTTAGATTTTATCCTAACAGCAACAGGCAGCCCTTGGAGGGGTTTCGACCCATGAGGGACATGATGAGGTTTCTGTTTTGAAGCAGGCATTTTGCTGTGCTGGGGGCGGGGGTGCGTGTGGGGGGTTGGGGGGCAAGGATGGGCTCCAGAGCTCTGCTGAGAGGCTGTCGCAGGCTGCGAGGTGGGAAATGATGGCGCTCAGCCCTGGGTGCGGTGACAGGAGCTGGAGGTGTGGGTACAGTCAGTCCCCAGGACCTGTTGCCTGGAACAAGGTGAAGGATGGCTCCTTTCCACAGAGGCAGAAACTGAGGCGCAGAGGGACTGACCGATTTGCCTGAGTGGTCCTGCCCCAGGTTCAAGCCACGGTCCGTGCTTTTGGGGTGCCTGGGGTGTGCACCGTGCAGGAACCCTTTCACCTTGCCACAAACCTCTGTCCTTCCCACCTCCCTCCACCCCCAAAAAGGCGCTCCCAGGGACAGGGAGCGTTCCAGCCGAGCTCTGTCTGTCCCGCGTGCCTCAGAGACGACAAAAAGCAATTCATCATCAGCCTCCATTGTAAGGTGATAAAGAATCAGCAAGGTTTCCTTCCAGTTTGGGATTCCCGTGAAGTGATGGCTCCATGGGTGGCTTCCCTCCCCACCCCCGCCCCCTCTCGGGGCCCCTGCCTGCCCCACTATCTGACTTCCCCTCATTGTCTGTCTCCTTTCCAATGAGCCCAGGAGGCAGGCCCAGTGAAATGTCAAAGGGCCAGGCAAGCTGGAGGGCTTCTCTTGTTTGGACCCGGCTGTCTCCAAACTATCTCTCCCGATGGAGGGAACCCAAAGAGCTGGGAAGGTCTTTTATCAATGCCACTCAATCAGATCCAGGACCCCAGGCCCTGGGAGAGTGCTCGTCTGTCTGTCTTTCCCCCTCCCACCCTGATAACCGCCCCACACCCCCTCAACCTTAGGAACCCAGAGGCAACCCAAATAAAGATTTGAACAAAGCCATCTACTGCCCTGGCTATTCAAAAGGAAGTCAGGGGAGTGGGAGAGGAAGGGGTTTCTGTGGGGTACGTTTTGTCAGTGCTGGGTGCTTTTAGAGAAATTTCACATTGTTTTCTTCACTGGATCCCCCTTCCAGCCCCTGAGCTGGGGGGGGGTGTCTTCTATCCCTATTTTGCAGGGTGTATAACGAGGGAGCAAGAGGATGGATTGGCTTCCCAAGGTCGTGTGGCTGGTGGGTGGCAGATCTGGGATGCATTTGTGGAATAAATATTGGTTGAGCATTTCCTTTGTCCCGGGCACTGTCCCAAGTACATGGGATAAAGGGACAGCAAGGGGGCGAAGGTTCCTGCTCTCCCAAAACTTGTATTCTCATTGAGGAGACAGATAATAAGGAAATAAATAAATGTCATGATTTTCAGTTGGTGGTTCAGTGAGAGTTGGACCCGAGTCTTTTGATTCCCGATTCAGAATCTTCTCACAACACTGATTCAGTCTGTCCCACTTTGAGCTAAAATCTAACACTACAGGGATACACACACCCTCCATCCATCCTTCTGTCCATCCATCCATCCATCCATCTAACCATCCATCCACCCATCCGGTCATGGTTACCATCTTTTCCTCTTTTCTGGACACAGTGAGTTTCACGAAAGCCGAAAGGCTAGACTGTCCATCAGAAAGAGCACTGTGCTGTGATCCAGAAGGCCCGAATCATAGTTCCATGTCTGACTTTGCCAAAGGTCATCCAACCAAGGAAGAGTAGTTCAACAGGATCTTTTGTTCGAATGAACCCAGTCGGCAAGCGAAATGACCCATTTGAGAATAATGACAATATTTGCTTAATGGGATGAGCAATTTAAAAGCAGCCTTGTGAGTTTTCCTGCTCTGGGATCTCCCCAGGCACCTTCAAGCATTGGACAGTCCCCAGAGCCATCTGTCCGATCTTCTAAGAGGGAACAGAGAGGAGATCCATGTTACTCGGACAGATAAGATCTGCACACTTATCATCTGCATTCCTCCAAGAAATTAAAGCATTATCCCCCTACATAGTCAAGAACTAAGATCGGGATATGGTGCAGTGGATCTGCCCAAGGCCACATAACCAGGGAGAGTCAGAGACAGGCCCTAAAATCTGTGTCTGGATTAATCATTGAAGCCATTTATCCAGAATCAGAAACCACTAGAAAAATGCAAGAGGCCGGGATATTTCCCAGCGCTGTGCGGTGCTCAGAATCAGGAAGAGCTTTCCTGTTATTCAACAGACTCAGTTGGATTCAGGACAGGTGGTATAATGGACGGCCCTTGCTCCACACCTTTCTGAGACTAAACTGTGGGCCCGTCTCATGGAAGACTTGGTGCTTGACTACCCATTCCCCGACCGTGGAAGGTAAACACGACTCGGCTGGGAAAGAGGGCTTTGCTGTTGACCGGTTATCGGGCTCCCAGTAAAGAGAAAGGAACCAAAACTGTGACCAAAACAAACACAGGGATTCCATCCCAACCACTGATCACCACCGACCTGAAATTTGGATCCATGCTTTGGAATTTCTTTACAACGTGATGAGGTCCAAGAGGAATTTGAGAACGCTCGGGACCCGCTTTCATGAATAAGCCAGCTTTTGCTTTTCTTAGGACTCTGCATCAGATCTTTGGGTTATTAAAGACTGGAATGTGTAATTTTACGATTTTCCAAAATGTGCTCCGGCCTTTTTCATATTATTCTTCCTTTTTTCGCTTGTAACAAATCTGGAAAGGGATCAGAAACTCGGGAATGGTTCATTTGCCTTGTTTTTTTTCTCCTGCCAAGGGTACCCTGCAGCTGTACTCTTGATTATTGAAAAGGGGAAACGCCCTGGTTAAATGGAAAACCCAAAAGTTATGATTCTAGCAACAATGGAAACATTCAGATTTATGGATCCGGGGCGTGGGGGGGCGGTGTTGTGTGTGTGGGTGGATGGGTTGGAAGGAAGCACGGAAGCACGAGGTGACTGAGGGAGGAGGTGGGGAGGACAGAAAAGGTCGAGCGTAGCCATGTCTTCCGGACACCAAAGACAAATGCCCTGTTGAAAGGTGGAAAAAGTGGCCACCAGCTCATGTGGCTATCTTCACACATCTGGACGGTTGGCATGATGTGTTTAAAGCACCTGGAAGAGAGGCCGCATTTTTGGCTTTTATTCTGGACAAATGTCTGGGCGTCCTATGGGGCCCAGATGTGTCCCAGAAAGAGTCTTGCTGAAAATAAACACGCTTGCTGGGAGGTGGGTACAGTCCCAGCCTAGATGGGTCTGCATGAGGGCAGAGTTTTCACCCATCTGTGGGTGTCACTCCGGGCGGGAGGCCCATGGAAGGATTCGGCGGAACCCAAACCCAAGCTCTCCTACTTTGGTTGGGGAGCTGTTTTAAAATCTGGTGCAAAACCAAAGGACTTACTGTGGGGCGAAGCTTTATATGCAAGGCCCACCTCCCATTCACCGCCTGTCAGCCTCCTGCTGGGTCACTGCTCAGGGTGGGATGGAGAGGGTCTCCCCTTCCCACCTCCAAGTGCACTGAGCAGGAGACCTTGGCTCTTTATTGGCCGCTCTGGGCCCAGTACCTGGCACTTGGGAGCGGCTCAATACATCTCTGTTGGAGAACTAGGTGAGTGGCATTCGGTGTGAGAAATCGAGAGAGCTAGAAGCAAAGTGCCGTTGGCAAGGAAGCCAGACTTGGCTTCGATTCCAGTCCTCACTCCTTCCGAGTTCCGTGACCTTGGGAAGGTCACTTCTCTGAGTTTAGTTTCTGCCTGTGACAGGCCACTTGGAGGAATTACTGAGAGATCAGGCAAAGGTGGCTCGGTAGGAGCTCAGTACAGAATAAGGATGATCTTCTCCCGTTGGTCCCACGTCCTGCCCCCAGGCTACTGACCATCACCACAGAGGTGCAGAAGCGCCCCAGTGTTTCCTTTTCTTCACACCCCGCCCCCCAACGACAGACCTAATTTCTTTTCTTTTTTTTTTAAGATTCTATTCCAAGGCCAGCAATCTCTTTTTAAAAAATTTTTTTTTAAAAATTTATTTATTTGTCAGAGAGAGAGGGAGAGAGAGCGAGCGAGCACAGGCAGACAGAGTGGCAGGCAGAGGCAGAGGGAGAAGCAGGCTCCCCGCCGAGCAAGGAGCCCGATGTGGGACTCGATCCCAGGATGCCGGGATCATGACCTGAGCCGAAGGCAGCCGCTTAACCAACTGAGCCACCCAGGTGTCCCCAGACCTGATTTCTTAACACGTATTGATTTGAAAGAGACTGGAAGAGAAGGACAGACAAATCTCCAGGTTGGGGGATAAAATTCCAGCAAAGGAATGAATCTGTGGGACGTTTACACCTTGCTGGAAACTCTTAAGATCACTTCCCCGAAGGAAAACACCTGGAGGCGTGTTACTCTGTATCAGGTCTGCCGAGAGACTGACTGGTGGTGTTTCCCTTGCAGCAAGAGCTGCTTTTGTTGACAGATATCAGGAGATTTACGGGCTTGATTTATTGAATTCTTAGTGGCCCGGCGAGGTAAGTATTATTGACTTGGATTCAGACATGCCGAGCGCAGGTCTCAGGGCGGATGCTTGCGGCCGGCACATGGATAGGAAGTAGGAGAACTAGACTGAAACCCAGATGCGTCTACACTTCTTAACTTGGGTTTTGGATTTTAAGGGATCCCTGAGCTCCCAAAAGTGCATGCGAAGCTGTGCTGGGCACATGGGTGGTTTTTAAAACATTGTGTTTCGGTATGTTATTTTGGAGAGAGCCCAGCCCTTGTGATCATTCCCGAAGGAGGCGGTCACCCCGACTAGTTACGGAAGACCCTCTTTCAGAGACGGAATGATCTCCACGGCCCTACGCCGGGGACTCGCTGGTATCTGGGGGAAGGGAAGTGGCTTTCTCAATAAGGAAACGGTGACCCGTTAAGTTGTACCAGCTCTAAGAGATATTAACCAGGACTTGCCGACACAGGCATCGGAAAGGATCTAGGGACTCTCTCGAGCTCCCGTCCATCTGTGCACTTGTCCCTCTGTCCTTCCGTCTGTTGTGTGTGCCCTTCTGTATAGCCTGGTCTCGAAGAGCAGAGACTCCTGCCTAATTCGATGACTTGACACCAGCCCCTCCCTGTTCCATGTTTAGCAGCTGCGTAACTCAGACCTTGGGCAAGTTGCGTCACCTCTCTGGTCTTCTGTTTTGTGATCTGCAAAGTGGGGACCCTCACAGAGCCCGCCCCATGGGGTTGCTGGGCCGGCTGTCTGGGGGTCCCTTCCGGAGAGCACTTAGGACAGCACCAGGTGGAGTAAACGCCGTTTGTGTGCCTTCATACTGTAATCGTGGGCGGTATTATTCCTACTTTGGTTCCTAGGTATGTTCTGGACTCTGGGGGATACCGTGGTGGGGAGCACAGACCATATCCCGCCTTTGTGGAATGTGCACACCAGGGCAGAGGGAAGAGAACAGCATCTTTATGTCCTGGGTGTTGTCTGCTCCCAAGCCCTGGCCTCGGTGCTCAGTCTGTGTTCTGGCACCCCTTTGTCAGCATGTCCCTCCGTAGCCTCCTTTTCGTGCTAGAGATGAAGCCGAGCTCAGGAAGGTCAAAGTCTTCGCTCCAAGTCTCCACCGTTACTGATCAGAATGGGGGGCTAGTCCCCCCACCCCCACCTGGGGAAGGGGTCCTCGAGTCCCATGGCCGCGTCCGCCTCTAGCCCCAGCCTCACTGGTCTCTCTCCTCCCGTCTCCGCAGATGAAGAATGTTCTACCGCGGACCATCCCTACAAGAAGCCCTACATGGAGACGTCGCCCAACGAGGAGGACCCCTTCTACCGTGCTGGCTACCCCCAGCAGCAGGGCCTGAGCGCCTCCTACAGGACAGAGTCAGCACAGCGGCAGGCCTGCATGTACGCCAGCGCCCCGCCCCCGAGCGAGCCGGTGCCCAGCCTGGAGGACCTCAGCTGCAACACGTGGCCCAGCGTGCCTTCCTACAGCAGCTGCACCGTGGCCACGGTGCAGCCCATGGACAGGCTCCCCTACCAGCACTTCTCGGCCCATTTCGCCTCCGGGCCCCTGGTCCCCCGGCTGGCTGGCATGGCCAACCACGGCTCCCCGCAGCTCGGAGAGGGGATGTTCCAGCACCAGACCTCCGTGGCCCACCAGCCTGTGGTCAGGCAGTGTGGGCCGCAGACTGGCCTGCCGTCCCCCAGCGGCCTGCAGCCCTCCGAGTTCCTCTATTCTCACGGCGTGCCACGGACCCTGTCCCCGCACCAGTATCACTCCGTGCATGGGGTTGGCATGGTGCCAGAGTGGAGTGAGAACAGCTAAAGCGAGACCTCCTTCCTCGCAGACAGTGGCTAGAGAGAGAGAAAGAGAGAGAGAAAGGGAGTGAGGGAGAGAGACAGTAGCAGAGAGAACCCCACGGACGGACAACAGTTTTCGTTTCCTTGTTCAAGTCTTCACCCATGAGAACCCCGGGCGCTGATCTAATCAGCCGCTGGAAACCACAATTCAAAAAATGTGACTTTGTTGTTCCGTCTCAAAACCAGCAGAGACAAGATGAGTCCCCACTGCTGCTCCCCCACCCAGCCCCACGACCACCACACTCATTGGCCGGCCATGTTCACACCACCTCCAGATGTCCTCCGTGATTCCTTCTTTTGGTCTCCAGAAAGCCTTGCTTTATCGAGTGTTTTAGCCGGTGTAGTTGGAGTCTTCCCTGTCTTGGTGTTAATGTTGACATTGTTATATAATAAATAATAATATATTTTTTTTCCTTTCAATTTTCTTAATGGGACCCAGTCCCTTCTTTCGGGGGAGGTCTGAGGCAAGTGTGTTTCAAAATATGTACTTGTGGGGTTCCCCCCCAAAATACCACCCCTGAAACCTAAATTTTGCCACCCTGCCCTTGACTAAGAAATGACTACCTCTACCATGTGACGTTCCTGAAAAGGTTCCCTAGGTCCCGGCTTTTGTCCTATTTTTTCCTCCCTTGCCCATCATCACGGAGTCCAGCGTGTCCCTCTCCTTCTAATGCGGGCCTCCTTCTGGCCTCCTATCTCCCTCGGCCCTCCCGTCTTCCCAGCTCTGTGTCTTTCCAGCCGTCTGTCGCTAAAACGTGGCCTATAGCTTCCCGACCGGAAAGCTTGCTTTGAAAAACTTGAAAAGCCCTGGTTTACATGTGGGCAGAACTGTGATAAAGCAAGGAGCAACCTCTGTGCTGACAAGCGTTGCGAAGAGGCCAAAATAAATATTGGTCCTGATAAAACACAAAGCCAGCCGAAGCTTCCAGACTTCCATCACCGGCGACCCGCCCTGGATGCCAGGCAAAGCCCAATGTTCCTACAGAAGAGGCCAGACCTGCTCGCCAATTGGTTCTCTCCAAAGAAGTCACACCGACACCAGATGCCTACACCAAACTGTGGTTATTGAAAGCAGAAAACAGTATAAAAAAAAAAGCGTGTAAGTAAAATGTTATTGCAGGGTTTTTCAGAGGTAATATTTTACTGGTACTATTTATTTATAAATAGGAGTTCTAATTAAGTAATAACATGAAATGAAATCCAGCATGGGAGCTGGCCAAGAGCTTTTAATTTTATTAATACTCAAAACCAAGTTTGCGTTTTCTTTTTCTTTCGAATGTGCTTTGCTTTCTTGATTAAAAAAAAAAACAAACTTTTTTTTTAAACCGACCCTAATAAAGAGAACAGGGTAATATGTGAGGCTAAGTATGTCCCAGTATGTGTGTGTGTGTAGGTATGTTTGTACGTGAGTGTCTTCATGCGATTATGTCTTTTTATGTTGCTAAGGGGTGGGGTGAGAATTAAGTACTCGCTTCGTATATTTGTGTGCCAATTAATGCCTAATAAATACCATGTGCTTAAACAAGTAAAAGGGACTTGAATACCCTTCTTTCCCCCCCTGTTCTTTTTACCGACCGAATAGAGGGGAAGTTAGTTGGAGGACGTGGGAAGTTGTCTTGTGGGTGTAATTTTGACCCCATCTTCTTTCTCCTGCTGGTTTCAGGGACTATTTGGAATCCCGTACGTGAGTGTAATGGAGCTGAATATGTTTCTCTCCTGGCTTATATCCCTGGGATGGAGTTATTTTCTTTCATTGGATTTATGACAGTGTTAGAAAAGCAAGATCATTCGGAATCTCAACTGACCAAAAATATTGGTCAGATTTTCTGTAACACCTAGTACTTGATTTCCTGAAGGATCTGTTTCTTTAAATTGGTTGCGAGAATCACGTGTTTTGGAGGCCCCCATGAAGCAACCTTTGGGACCTTCGATGGCTATTTATTTAAAACCCCCAAATTTAAGATTTGTGAGTTTGTCCTGTATGATACATAGAAGGCAGGGCACAGCAGCAGATCTGTAAGTAAATTCATGCTGAAGTTTTGAAAAGTTTTTGTGATTTCAATGCCCGCGCCTTTGAAATGATCAAGAACCATCCGATATGACACATCCCCTTGAAACAAGAACAACTGGAGAGTTGATTACAAATTATTCATTGAATCAGGTCCTCCTGGAAGCTTTCCTAGGCCAAGAACTCCCAAGACGTGTGAGTTAATGATCAAGAAATGACAATTCAACTTCTTGTAGGTACAGTGGAGAAACTAGGTCAATGGCATCCTTGTTCCCACAGAGAATGAATTAGTAAAATTTCACTGAATAAATTCTGACTGTATCACTACGTAAGCATTTGTTCTGATGGATTAAGGGAAAAAAAGGTTGCGCTTAAAAAAATTACCTTCCAAAACTCATTTACCAACGATACAAGGTAGCCAGTCTTATGTTTGCACAAGAACATCACAAGAATACTGAGTTAGCACCCCTCAGGCACAGCGATCAAACAGTTGTTACCAATGGAAAAATCACTAAAAATGTGCTCACGGCAAGTTTCATAGGCCAGAGAAGGGACTTTTTTTTTTTTTTTTTTGAGAAGGGTTTTCCATCACAGATGGAAGTTCACTTCTTTGGGTTTCAAACAATGGTTACAAAGGATCTTTTCACTGAATTGGTAGGTTTAAGGATGTCACATGCAAATATTCATGTAGTTTTATTACTGTTTAGGTGTCAAAAGACATGGTGTAAATTGTTATATTCCTGTAGTATATTTAGTGACTGTTTCTTCTGGACTAGATATGTGTAAATGCTGAGGACACAGTAGTGAACAAGGTGATAGAGGTTGTATCCTTCTGGAGTGTATGGTTCAGTGAGAGAAACAGCCTTTAGGTAACCTGTGTCATCAGAGGATTGCAAAGGCAAGAAGACCTATGAAGGCAGCATGCATGATGTCATAAAGGGACAAGACAAGGAGTCCTAACTTGATCTGGAGGAGGTGTCTTCTGAATTGAGCCCTGAAGGCTGGGTAGGAATTAGCCAGATGAAAAGTTGGGAGGAAAAGCATTTCAGGCATAGGGGATAGCTTGTGCAAAGGTCCTGAGGCAGAAATGGTGATGAAGGAACAGAGCTGTAGGGTTCATGAATGGGCAGTAATGACCTATTTTGCATTCACTCATTTATTGAAGAAGCATGTGTTAAGGTCCCACCCTGTGTGGTAGACACCCTGACTTGCTGAGCACCTACTAATTGTGTAGGGTCTTTTCCAGTTAGTTCCCATGACTGCAGAGAACAGTCTGGATCTGTGAGCTGGTAGGCTTCTTTGTACCTGAGAGAGGAGAGTTACAGCTCCTCCTGGCTTCCTGGTGCAACATTGAGCAACTGGGACTCAAAGTTAGGGGATCGCCAGAAGGATGACTGGAACTTTCAGAGACTCCAATCATAAGTATTCTGGAGCTCAGAGAGGTTGGGAGCAGAGCTCAGCCTGGAACCTCAGTTTGCCCAAGATTTAGCTTCTTTGTCCATCAAAAGGAGATAGTGTGCCTGCTTCAGAGGACTGTTGTCCTTTGAAGTTTAAGTGAATAATATCTGTAGAAATGTACCATAAAGGACCTACCACAATACATGTTCCATGAATGCCTGGAAGACAGACTTATCAAAGAAAAACAAGTTAAGCCTAACTTATATTCACTAACTTAACAAATGTATAGTCCAGTAATCGTGATGCCTATTGCTAATGAGAAAATAAGCCCCAGAAACTGCTGCCTGGAATGAAAATAGATACACCTTTTAAGAGGAGAATTTGGCACAAGATACCAGAAGCCTCAAAATTGTACTCATTGGTTCATTTGGTAATTCCACTTGGAGGATTTGGCCCTAAGGAAGTAATCAGAGATGTGCATCAGACTAATTTTCTGGGAAGTTCATCATGATTTTTAAAATCATGCAAAACTGGAGACCGCCTTATTATCCACTAATATGGTGCTGGTTAAATAAATTAGTGTCGATCCATGCAATGGCATACCACATGGCTTATTAAAAAATACATTTGTGAAAACAATTGGAAAAGGATATTTAAGATAAATTGTAACTAAAAGAAGCTGATTACTGGTCACGTGCATGGCAGCTTCTCAGTCTTACTGAATGCAACTGCATTCATTCCAGCTTGCAGGGCAAAAAAACCCCAGTTAGTTTGTGGAACATAATCATAGAGTGGCAGGACTGTGAGTGTTTACATGTTCTTTGTGTTTCGGGGTATTTCTCAATTTTTTTTTATGAAGATGAGTTATCTTTATAATTAGGAGTAGAATTAATCAAGTAAAATCTAGTGTATGCCTTGGCCATTGTCAAATCGAGTTTGTGAGGAAGGTGAGGCCCCCTGGGTCAACTTTGAGAATGAAGGGATGCAGATCCAATTAGGAGGGCCGTTGGCCCGGGAGAGTGACAGAGCTGGGTACCGGCACCAGTCAGCGGACTGCTAATCGCAGAACATTCTCCATCTGAAACAAGGAGACACCGGCTGCTTCTCTGTTTCCACTTTTGGGATTGCCCCCTGCTGGCTTGCTCCTCTTGGTGGGTTAAGCTATCGTCCTGGGGTGGACTCTGATTCTCCTGTTAACAAATCCAACATACACAGGTACGTGCACATGCACACAGGCTCACAAATACGCATATACAGTCACAAACAGACACACAACACACAGACACACACACAATATACACATATATAATCACACAGAGACACACCCACGTGCAAACACACACACAACACACGCGCATACACACATACTTGCTGGCTCGGGTGGTTTTAAGAATCTCCCCTTTGTTCTCTACCTGACCCAGCTCATAAAATTCACTTTGTCACTTACAGCTTCAGTGACCTTGGGCAAGTCACTTACCCTCTTGGACCCTCCATGAAGTCATCTATTGAAAGAGATAATAAGAGTACCTCCCTCCCTGGGGGCAGGGGGATGTTCTAGTGGGCACATGGTGAGAGAGTGGGTGTAAATTTCTGAACACAGTGCCCGGTCTAGGGCAATAACTGTTGGTCAATAAGATGATAAATTAGTATTAATTATTATTTTTTTAAAAGATTTTATTTATTTATTTGACAGACAGAGATCACAAGCAGGCAGAGAGGCAGGCAGAGAGAGAGGGGGAAGCAGGCTCCTCACTGAGCAGAGAGCCCGATGTGGGGCTCGATCCCAGGACCCTGAGATCATGACCTGAGCCGAAGGCAGAGGCTTACCACAGCCACTCAGGTGCCCCAGTATTAATTATTATTGCTATTCATCTCTCCCCTGGTCCTCCTTTGCCCCTCCCTCCTTTGCTGGTTGGGAAATTGGCCCCTGTGATCCGCTATTATTTTTAAAATGGACCTCAGCTCAGCGAGGGTTAGGAAGACTTCCCGGTCATCGTCATCACCATCCTCAGCACTTTGAACAATAACTAAAACACAGCTTTTCCACACAGGCACCATCTCAAGGGTGACTACAATAGCTAGCTTTGTAAGTGACTACCAGCCGTGGATCCTCTGTGGCAACCAAGAGGGACCAGAAATTTCTACATCCCCCAAAGGCTGACAATCCGGCACTGTCTCTTTTCTGACCTCAGAATGCCTTCTTCTACCTCTTAAAAAAGCAGTCATGCATGCGAATCCTGACAAATGTATGACTTTAAGAACACCTGCTCCCTGTTCCTGGAGCGGCACGCACTGCGCGCTGGGAGCAGCCCAGAGAGCAGGTCGAGGCGCTTGTTAGCCGAGCTTTAATGTGTGGCCAACGTCCCCTACTTTTGTCATTACGAGCAGCAGCTTTCATTCCTTGACCGTACACCATTTGCTGGCCCCCATGCCAAGCAGCATACCTACACAGTCCCTTTCTTGGGAGGTAGGAACCAGTCTTATTCCCGCTTTACAGATGAGCAAGCACCGAAGCAGAGAGTGTCTGTGTCATGTCCAAGGTCACTCTGCTTGTGAGTGGCTTGGCCACCACTATGTGCTGCTGGCTCCTGAATGTGAGGGAGAGGTCCATGTCATCTCTGCCCTTCCCCGTGGTCCTGGAGAAGAGAGGGAGGGACAGGGTAGCTGGCGTGTGCCAGGGAAACGTCTGGGCCTTCAGGAGGTTGTGCGATTTTGCAACCAGAAGCTGGGCAAGGCCTGTTGCCTTCCTGATCTCGGTCGCCCCGCTAACCCCTGGTGCACGAGCTACTTACTCACTTCCGTGAGCCTCTGTCTCCACATCTGAGAAATGGGGGTGATAAGATCTGCTTTGCAGGCCTGGGACAGGATTACATGAGAGCCGTAATGGGATGTGCTCTGCAGGGCAGCTGGCCGTCTGCACATTTAATAAACAGAGGCCTAAAGACCGATCTCAGCTCAGCCCTGACGTCTGCCAGGAGAGCTTTGCTGTACCCGGGATGAGTCAGGAGAGCCTTTCCTCTTTCCCGAACATTCACCGAGGTTCACCCTTCTTACTGGCGGAACTGCGTATCTTTTCTCCTGGGGTCGTGAGAGCGGGAATGTTCCAGTGTTGTCTGCTTGTATTTTCATTTCGAAGCTGTTCCCCAACGATGTGGTGAATGAGTTCATAAGTGGCCCAAGAGATGCTCTCCTCGGAGAGCAGGGCTCCGCGAGAAGTCAAGGACTCCGTGGCCAGGTGACTTACGCCATTTGCATCCTCTTTGGCCTCCTCAGATTTGAGGCGTAAAGGGGGACATTTCAGTGCGCCCTGGCAGCCCCCGACTGCAAGCATCCAGCCCTGGTCTGGAGCCTCCGAGGCAGGTGTCAATCACCGTTTAGTGCCACGCATGCGCAAAACGAGCCGCTAGGTGGTCTCGCGGTTGAATTCACCCAGCAGTTCTGCGGACCCGGGCTGAGTTCAGCTGGGCTCGGCTGGACTCCGGGGCCGGCGAGCGGCTGGTGATGGGCTGCGGGCAGGTGGATCTAGGAGGCCTTTGCATGGGACGACTTAGTTCTGCCCCACGTGGCTTCTCATCCTCCCCGGGGCCCTGTATCACACTGATGTTAAGACCAGGCTGAGTATGGTGGGTGGGGAAGTCATAGACACGTCTTTCCTTAAGGGGTTTTCTCAGCCCGGTTTCCAGCTGAGCAAGTAAGAGATATGAAGAAATGTAGTGTGAGATTTACTGCAGGGGATTGGCTCATGTGGTTGTGGGGGCTGGTAGGTGAGTCTGAAATCCCAGAGGGCAGACCATGAGGAAGGGCAGTGCCTCTCGGTCTGCTTGGCTGCAGGAACAAAACCCCACAGACGGGACAACTAACCCAACAGACATTTATTTCCTCACAGTGCTGGCAGCGGGGAAGTCCAAGATCAAGGTGGATTTTGAGGAGAGCTCTCTTTCTGGCTTGTAGATGGCCACCTTCCTGCTGTGTCCTCACCTGGCCTTTCCTCTGTGCACATTCAAGGAGAGGGGGAAAGAGAGGGAGAGTGAGCTCTGGTGTCTCTGTCTTATAAGGACACTGGCCCTACTGGACGAGGCTCAGGAGTCAGGCCTGGACACTCACAGCCGCTACTTACACCCACCAAAACCACTCACCACGAGGGAGAGAGAAACCCAAGAAAAGGAGAAATGGATGCAAGGAGGTCAAAAAATATTGAATACCCATCACACGAGGAATGCAGAATACAGTTCTGCACGGATGTTGGCCCCACTTCTGCCACTAAGTAGCCCCGCAGCCTTGAGCACTCTCTCTCTCACCCAAACAGACCACCACTCCCAAAGCCTTGTTCCAGGCTCTACATTGAGGAAATCCTAAAGTAAGAGGGTAGAGCTGCTAATCCAACAGCGCCCCATCCCCTTAGACCAGAGAGGAGGAGTGCTTGGCCCAAGAAAGGCTCATTGTCTCTGTCTCTGTCTCTATCTTTCCCCAGAGAGAATTATTTTATTTTATTTATTATTTTATTTTATTATCTCTATTTCTATTTATTTTATTATTTCTATTTTTTAAACATGGGGCTTGACCTCACAACTCTGAGATCAAGACTGGAGCTGAGATCAAGAGTTGAACACTTATGGGGCACCTGGGTGGCTCAGTGGGTTATGCCTCTGCCTTCTGCTCAGGTCATGATCTCAGGGTCTTGGGATCGAGCCCGCATTGGGCTCTCTTCTCAGCAGGGAGCTTGCTCCCCCCCACCCCCGCCTGCCTCTCTGCCTACTTGTGATCTCTCTCTTTGTCAAATAAATAAATAAAATCTTAAAAAAAAAGTTGGACACTTAACTTACTGAGCCACCCAGATGCCCCGCCAGAGAGAGAATCTTGAGTGGAGAATTAAACAGACTGATACTTCTAGTACTTACTCACTCTAGGCCCTGACTAAACTCTCTTTTAGTTCCTTCCACCTGGATCCCCAAGATTGTTCCTTTCTTATAATTGTGGTTCTCCAATTTTCCTGTCACTTCCGTGAGTTCCCTTTCAAAGCTGTCACCCACAGTTGTATAGGCTGAGCATGGCACAACCCTCAGAGCATAGCCTTCACAATGACAGTCTACTTGAATGGTGCCTCTCAGAGTTGTGGCAGTGCACAACCTGCCCAACTGTTCATGGCAGCTCTGTACCATTAATACTCTCAATGCATTCTTTTCTTTAAGATTGTACCATAGCTGATAAAAATCTTGATATGGAAATCACTTAGAGATCTTCTGTTTCAGCCCCCTCCCTTCAGATAAGTCATGACATAGTTGCAATATAGTTGACTCCTAATGAAACACAATTCAGGTATTTTCAGGTTGACCTTTGTCCCTAAAACAAAAATCCAGAGGAGAAAAAAGTCAGCTATCGCTAGGGAAGCTTGGGACAAAAGAGCTGACTTGGTTTTCTCAATACCAGTTGTATACAGGGGTGAGGCTTATTTTCTCATTATGTTTATAGGCTTGAAGTAACTCACCCTGCTGGAAGCCCAGCCATTGGCAGTGGCCTTCTCCAACTCTCTCTGCTACCTGCCTCCTTTCCTTAGAGAAAAATGCAGTGGAAGGAAAAGGGAAAAGAAAGAGAGGTCAGGAAAATTTTTACATTGCTCTAATTTCTGAAACATAAAAGCTATTCTTTTAGAGTAAATCCATTTTTTTCCCTGTGGCATTAAGGACAGAGAAATTCCTATGAAAATAATTTGTCAAGTCCTGACTGATCAAAGATACATATGAAAGGACCCCACTTTTTTTCTTCCCAAAGCAAAAACCAGCCCCCATCGCAGCTCAGAATGAATTGGCAATTCATTTACTGACTGTCAGATAAAGTAGCACAATCCTCATCACATCTTTAACTGGGACGGGACCAGAAGGAAGCAATTCCATGCCCACCAAGTGTACAAGCTGGGGGTATGTTAGTGATTAAGGGATCCTGGCCTGGGGGAGGCAGAGAGATATGACTCAGATTTACAAATGTACCATAAATCTCCCTCTTTTATTCAAAATGTGTGTTTTATAGTCGTTTCCTGGCCAATTGCTGCCTTGAATAAATATATAACATATCTGGACTTAGCTTTTGGGCCTGGAGCTGGGGTTTGTCTGGAGGGCCAAGTATTCTTGATATTTCCAAGAGCTAGCAAAAAGCGAATAATGAAGCTCGCCTTCCTTCCTGACTCACCAGCCACATTCTACGTGGAAAATACAAGTTGAAGTTGGTGCTAATTGGGCCAACAGAGAATGAGCAATGCCCGGCCTGTTGAGCTAATGTCTCGGATCCTTCAAATAGGCCTGCTGTTCTACCTTCTCGCCGGGCGCCCCTCCACCAGGCACCCACCAATGGGGCTGCAGCCTCTGCGGTCATTGCACTGGGTCCCCCGACTTGCATCCCATTGCGTCAAGGCTGCCCCTTGCAGAGGTGGGAAAGCCAGAAGAACAATGGCCTTATCCACTCTTTTCCTCCTCTTGCCATCAAATTCAGTTGAGTTTAGACCCAACCCCAGAGAGCTCCCGGAGCCCCGTGGATTGAGGGCTGATTGTGTGCTGAGCCTTCTACGGGGTGATCAGACACAGCCTCCAAACCTGCTTTTGAGCTTTTGAGAAGTTACAGGATTTCTGACACAGCCTATGAGGTATGCGGGGACTGTACTTATCCCTGGTTTACAGGGGAGCCAATGGAGGCTCCGAGAGCTGGTCACTCATCCAAGGCTTCATTGCTAAACCTTCCCCCTTCTCCATTCACAATGCTAGGTGTTCCCCGAGTGCCCAACCTCAAAGCCAAAATGGCAAGGTCCCTGCCTTCAAATGTATCTCGGGCCCGTGTGACGTTAAATGTCTCGTGTCTGGATTCCTGAGAGTTAGCTCAGGGCCTGGCAGGAAGTGGGTGCTCAGAGATTTTCTGCCAAACTTCCCACAGGCTGGCTGATCTAAGTTGGAGAGAATGTTAATCTTGATAGATGTGCAGAGGTCAGCGAATACTCTCTTATTTCTCAGAGAAAGTTGGGCATAAGAACACTCGGGGGTCGGAGAAGGTATCTGGGGGTAGGAAGGGCTCCCTCTCACATACTCTTCATGTTACAAGGTCAAGTCAGAAGCCTGGTGCTGAGTGAGGCTCCAAGGATGGGACTGAGCGTGGAGGCGGGGACTCTACCCGGGGCAGTGCTGAATGGGGCTGCCTGGGAGGGAGCCCCTCATCTGCCACTTCTCTGCCTTGCCAGACCTGGTGAGTTTCATCAGCTTCCTACACTCTCATTTCTTCACCTGTAAAATATGGATAACCAGATTGTTTGTGCATTAAAAGGAGAAGGAAGGCTTTCTTTGCACAGGGCCAAACATATAAAAAGCACTTGGAAAACAGTGCTGATTAAGCCGATCTAGGGGCAGAGCTGAGGTCCTCCCTGCCCCCTCCTCCTCCTCCTGTCTCTCTGTTACCTGGGTCCATAAAGAATCTCGGGCTGCAATATACATGCAACTCACAGATGACAATTAATAAGGTGATAAAGCCAAGCGTCATGAGCACAAATCAATAGACTCTATTTGGTCCCACAGTGGCAAACTGTGTTTTCCCAAAGTGGCCCCAGCAGCAGTTTTATCCCTCATTGTCTTCTGGAACTGTGACGCTTCTCCCATCAAGAGATGGAGTCTGATTTTCCCCTTGATTATGAGCGGGACCTGGTGGCGGGGTTGATGCTCCCTGGCACCGAGGGCTGAGTTAAAAACGGGTCAGGTCAAGGGTGGGGGTTGGGGAGTGACCACCTCGGTCAGAAAACCTCCCGAGGCGAGGTCATGAAGAGTGAGACCATGCTGTGAAGACACCTAAACTAGCCCCCAAGGGAGAGTCCACAGGGAGAGGTCCACACGGAGGGAAGCTGACGCCTCCAGCCTGCCGGCAGTCCCCCAGATATGTGAACAAAGAGCCTGCAGGTCATTCTGCTCCCAGCTCCTGACATGGGGGTGCCGTCTCTGTGGCCCTGTCCTTCCCTGTCTGAATCACCCACCCACAGAATCTGGGCGACCCGGGGAGCGTTGTCTTCACGCCGCCACATTTTAGGGTATTTTGCTCCTCATTTTTCGGAGCTGGGACATCCTGTATAATTAATGGAAATGTGTTTGGCTCTGAAATTCCTAGCTGCCAAAACAAGGAGAGAATTGTAGTTCTTTACGATACTCAGAGTTTTTGCACAAGACCAATGAGTCAAGATGTTTGCTAAAAACCAGGAGACGGTTCTTCGTTTGGGTTCTTGTAAAGACGACGTGGTGCTACATGACTTTTGGTGCCGTTCTGGAGGATACCATCACGTTCAGCACAACAGCAAATGTTATAGGATGGTTTCTCCTGGATTCTCTCAATGGGCTGTAAGACCCCAAATGCCAATCTGGCAAAATCAAGTGGACCAGTGGCCAGACTGAGGTCTCTGCAGGTCTGGCTCAATCAAAGGGGATATTTTCCAGGGATCAGAAAGCAATTGAGGCCCTGCCTTTATCACCAGAACCCAGGGCAGACCCTGGCACAGAGAAGATGCTTCAAAAGTATTTGTTGAACTAATAAAGAATAAATGGCTCTCCATTAATTCAGATAATCCATCAACACGACTTCTTATAACAGAAGGGTGCAGGGAATACCCAGGTTAAAACACTAGGAAGTCAGCTTCGGAATCGAGAGAAATCTAGGTTCAGATCCCATGGATGACCCTGATTGGCTGTGTGACCCTAGGAGAGTTACTCGATGTCTCTGGCGCTGATTTCCTTGCTTCGGGGACAGAGGAGATGAGCACTCACTTCCCAGTGTAGTAGGAACCATGTAAGGTGAGTTCTTAAAGGATCTGGGGGCAGAGCTGAGGTCCGTTGGAGTCAAGGACCTTTCCCTTTTGCTCACTCTCTCCTTCCTACGTTTCACACTCCCCCGGCCACTTGAGAACAACAAGCTTCAGTTTCAAGTGGTTCCCCTGGGAATGGGGTCCCAGGTAGGGATCCAGGGCGGGACCATCTCCCCAGCACTCAGGGCTGATCTAAAAACAGGCCCCAGGGACAGGGGTGACCTCCTCACTCTGCACGCCCCGTGCCTGCTCTTTGGGGAAGCAGACCAACCAGGGCGCCTTGTCCTACATGCCTCCCCTTCTCCCCTCCCCCCTCACCCCCATGTCAGGCTTCTCCTCTCGAGGAGGGAACTGTAAGTACTTTAGACAACAGGCTGATAGTGTCAAAGAGATGGATGGGACAGGCAGCTTATCTCGTTTAAAGAGACATGACTGGCTGGGCCTGTGGCTCTTCCCCCCTCCTTTTCCTTCCCAGCCTGTGAATTTAATTTTCTTTCAGACACATACACGTAAGCACAGATGCACACAGACCTGGGAAGCTTCTTTCTGTTTCTCGCAGCCGCTTACCTCGTCTCGTTCACTGAACTCATTGCCTATAAAACTCAGACGGCAGCCAGGATGCAGATTGTATCCCCTTAAGGAGGCTGATTCTGGAAATTTCAGGTGGGGGGTGGGGCAGGATGAAGGGACGATCTTCCCCTCCCCTCAGCAGAATGAACTTTAAAAAAAAAAAAAAAAAGGAAAGAAGGAAGAAAACCAGAAAGAATTCAACTTCTCCTCACCCTTCTTACCACTCCCTACTTTTTAGGCTCACATTCCAGATTCTGGATTCTAGAATTGTATTCCTAGGTGTGACAGCATGCCCGCGCTTCAGGGCTGCAGGAGGCAGTGTGAAAAGTGGAGGTGCTCAGGAGTATGGCCCCAAATCTGAATCCAGAGACACAGGGATGAAGGGATAGCATGTTTGGCCAGGGGCTATTCCCAGGAAACTAGAGATTGCGAATCAGCTTGGGCACTCTGGAGCGTTGTCAACTCCCAAGAAAAACGGTGCACCCTTCCCCAAAACAGCCAACTTCCTTCGGGGTCCCTACCCCAGAGCTGTTGTTCTCAACCAGGCGTGATTTCGCTCCCCGGAATCTAGGCATGTCTGGAGACTTTTAAAATTTTGTTTTATTTATTTACTTGACAGAGAGCAAGAGATCACAAGTAGGCAGAGAGGTAGGCGGGGGGGGGGGGGGGGGGGGGGGGGGGGGGGGGGGGGGGGGGGGGGGGGAGCAGGGGGGGAAGCAGGCTCCCCGCTGAGCAGAGGGCCCCATGCGGGGCTCCATCCTAGGACCCCGGGATCAGGACCTGAGCTGAAGGCAGACACTTCACTGACTGGCTCACCCAGGCACCTCTGGAGACATTTTTTTAACTGACATACAATTGATACACAATATCCCATCAGTTTCAGGCATACAGCATAGTGACTCAGTATTTTTGGATCTTACAAAATGTAGATACAGTCAGCTCACGGAGTTGTTTTGATATTATTGACTCCATTCCCTATGTTGTGCGCTACAGCCCCATGACTTGTTTGCTTCATAACTGGAAGTTTGTACCCCCTAGTCCCGTTCCCCTATGTTTTGATTGTCGTAATGTCTTCGTGGGTTGCTGCTCAACTTCGTAGAGTGCCCAGGACAGCCCTCCGCCAGGAAAAGGGATTATCCAACTCTGAATGACCCCCCCCCCTCAGGAAATCCGTACAGATGCCCCAGGAAGAATGCACAAAGGACTCAGCAGGCTTTAAAACAAACAAACAAACAAACAAACAAAACAAACAAAACAAACAGAAAAAACTTGGAAACAGCTTAATACACATGACTAGGAGATTGTCTCCTTGAATAGCTCCTGCGGGCGGAAATCACCAGGAATTCTTACATCTAATGCCTAGAGCCCGCTCTCCAAGTTCACTCGATTTGTGCTCAGAGGGACCCAGGCATCCCGATTTTATGAAGGACCCCACTAACACCTTCACCTTGGTGTTTTAATGCACAGTCGGAGCAGAATAACCTAGGTTTCTGTCTACCTTCAGAAATGCTGTGTAGTGTGAAAAGAACCAGGTTGATCTGTGCGTGTCTATAAGGCAAGATCCCCAGACATCACCAAATGGAAGAAACCAGGTGCAGAATCATCTATTCAAGGGGATGCCACTTGGATAAGAAAACAACAATCAACCCACTCCACTGGGAAAGTCTGAATACTGATAGCGACACAGGCAAATTAGCTACCAAATGCGTGAGGCACCGTGTGTCAAGCCTAAAATGGGTTCTAGAAAGATATATCTCCCTGCCCCCAACAGTGCTGTCAGTGGTTACTTCCTGGGAGATGTTGAGGGGACCAAGGTGGGGCTGGGGTCCTTGTGGTCTTATCGGCAAGGTTAATTTTTTAAGCAAGGAGAGCTTATTCGTGGTTTTATAAGTGTGACTTTACAGTAGGAAAACAGGAGACAATTGGGGATATAGTCCATTAAAATCCAGTGAAATGGGACATTGTCTAGGGCACCAGACCTTTCTCTGCTGAGGCCGGGGCCTATGTATGTATTTAATATCTGGAGGCAGCAACTTCTTGCTTGTTCTCTTCCCACAACCCCAGCTTTGGGGCTGTCCCGAGCCTCCACGTGTGCTCCGAGCTATGGACAGCTGATTGGAGCAGAGGCTGACAGCCGCTCATTTTATTAATAAGTGTCATGGCCAGGGAGCTTAAAGTGCCAGATTTCTCTCTCTTTCTTTCTTCCCAGAAGGCTGCTGTTAGTGATCAAAGCTGTTCTGTGTCTCTGGGCAAGGTGGGGGAGAGCAGAGGGGCCAGGAGGCTGTCCCACCCCCAGGGGCTGGAGAGCCCCACCTGGACTGGAGAAAGGAGAGGGGAAAGGCTGGGAGCAGGAAGACAGGTGGGGGACTCACTCGGGAGCCCTTCCACTCACACCTGCTCAGTTAATTTCCATTTGTTGCACACCTATTATGCGCCAGGTCCCGTGTTGGGCGATGACAAGCTCTCCGGGATGCAGTGAGCTGGGGCAGGAGGATTTCAGGACAGTAAGTGCAAAGGTGTGGACAGAAGGAGGGGACGGAGAGAGAGAAAGCAAGGGAGAGTCTCCTTTGTCTTCATGCTCATTCCCTTCCCACCTCTGATTCCTCGCCGCTACATTCCTCTAGCTGCACCCCAAATAGCCACACTCGCTCAGCACTCGGGCATTCTGTTTTGCCTTGTTTTCTGATATGTGCCCACAGGTGCTCTCAAATTGTTTCAGGCATGGCTGTCTTGTCCTGCTGAGATTGGATGCCCTCCCACCTTTGAGGCCTCTTGGGCAGATCCCATGAGCTCCTGCTCTCATCATGTCCTTTTCCCCTTGCCCTGATCAAGGCAACAACACAACCATGGCAATCGTGTTCCTTTCATTTGGTCAAATATTTGCTTGTAGTCGGAAGTGGCCAGGGGAGGGGCGCCTGGCTGTTGTCTTGGTTTTGGCTCAGGTAGTGACCTCAGAGTCATAAGATGGGGCCCTGCATCAGGCTCCACGCTCAGCAGGGAAGTCTGCTTGAGACTCTCTTTCCCTCTCCATCTGCCCCTCCCCACCATGCTCTCTGTCTCTCTCTAATAAAACTAATAAATAAAACTTTAAAAAAAAAAGAGGTGATCATGTGATTCATGTCCAAAGAATCATTAGGAATCCTCTTGTGGGAGGTTTCTAGGAAAAATTCTCCTTCATGTTAAAAGGGAGCACTTTTTCGTTGGTCCCTTTCTCCTGGATTTGGAGACTGGAATGAAATGCAATATGGGTGCTCTGGCAGCTATCATGTGACCATGAGGCAACAAGGATAAGACTGGAAGCCATGTTAAATAGAGTGAAGAGAAAGGATAAAAAAAATCTGCAGTTTGATGAATTTGTCGAGCAGCTGAAGCAACAGATAGGAGATTTTTACCCTCAGACTTCTGTTAAATGACATATTAACATACAAGATATTTTAATATTGCTTTGGTTTATTTGACTGTTACTTAATTTTTTAAAATATTTATTTGTTCATTTTTGAAAGAGAGAGAGAAAGAGGGAGAGAGGGAGAGAACAGGGGATAGGGCAGAGGGAGACAATACCCAAGCAGACTCTCACTGAGTACGGAGCCCAGCATGGGGCTCAATCCCATGACCTATGAGATCAGAGCCTGAGCAAAAACCAAGAGTTGGACGCTTAACCAACTGAGCCATGCAGGTGTCCCTTGACTGTTACTTCAAACAGAACACATCCTAAATGACAGATCATGACAAGGAGGATGAGAGATCCAGAGACCATCTCATCCAATCCCCATCTTGGACAGATGACAACACTGAAACTCAGAGAGGGAAGGGGCTGGTGCAAGGTCACACAGCAAGTCACTGGAAGAGCTGAAGGCAGTATCTTCTGCCTTGCTAGTCCAAATGGGAACCTAGGATATCTATCTGGGACTCCTAGGGAAGGTCTCAATGGATGGTCTCAGTGGATGACAGAACTGTCATGAAATGTACATTTTCACTCCATTCCCCATTTACAGAAATGTCAGGCACGTTAGGGAAGAAGCCAGAGGGGTCTCAGATTTCTTGTTGCCATTGACATAGAGGAAATAAAAAGTCCTTAGAAAACTAAGTATATTAGCTTAGGCCTGTGGGCTAGGGTTTAAGAAACATCAGACCTGGTTACAAACACATCAGTTGGCAAAGAAGGAAGTATTGTCATACACTGACCCATCCCTCCATCTGCCCACACACTCACCTGCCCATCCATCCATCCCATCATCCATCCATCCATCCCATCATCCATCCATCCATCCATCCCATCATCCATCCATCCACCCATCCATCCATCCCCCATCCATCCACCCATCCATCCATCCAATCATTCATTAAAAAAATACTTACCAGGGGTGACTGGGTGGCTCAGTAGGTTAAGCATCTGCCTTCATCTCAGGTCACGATCACAGGGCTCCTGGATGAAGGAAGAAAGGAAGGAAGGAAGGAAGGAAGGGAGGGAGGAAGGGAGGAAGGAAAGTAGGAAGGTTGGGTAGGAAGAGTCTCAGACTGAAGTACAGTTCTAAGGAAGGTTCAGCAAGGCCAATGGCAAGAGCTTATGCCAAAGTCATCCGTCAGAGAAATCCTGTGTCTCCCAGGAACACACTCATCTTAGTATCCCTGCTGTGCCGAGCACTTGGCTAGAAGCAATCCAAGGGAAGCGTGGTGCAAACTTGGCAATGGGTTTCAAACTGCAGCAGCTGGAGCACTTGGTCAATTACCCCTCCCATAGCCAGGGGTGGGGGTGGGTGGGTGGTGGTGGTTCCTACGAGGAGCCTTTCACCGCTACTATAGCGTCCTTGTATTCAATTCTCCAGTCCACCCTATGGAGAGGCAACCTAAACTGATTCCACCAGAATGCATCCAGCTGCTCTAAAGAAAATTTACATACCACAGCAGTCTCGAGGTGGGCAGCACCAGGGCTGATGGAGTCCATGATGCCCTAGCCCCCTTCCAACTTCCTGCTCTGCTGTCCTGGGCCTTCTGATAAGCTCTCCTCATGGGTGTCAGCTGACTTCACGGTTCCAGTTCCTACAATCAGGTCTAGTGATGTTCAAGGGCAATGGAGGGGCTCCCCCTCCTGTGTCTATTTCCTAGAAGCTCCTGACACTCACCTTCTCAAATCTCCTTGGTCTTGGCTCTGGAGCCTCATCCTTAAAGGGTCCAGGCAAGAAGAATGGGATTACCATGGGGTTTTCATGATAGGTTTTAGTCTATTATGGACTCAGTCTTGGGGGAGGGGCACCTGCCTCTGCTGAAACAGAGTCACTTTGAGAAGGATGGAGTCGTCAAGATAAGAGTCTTGTCAGCCAAGTGGAGAAGAAACAAGTGCATATTGGATGTGCATCCCAAGTTGGGGTCTCTGAGAAGCAGACCAGAGGTGGAGTTCAGGGTGCTCGGGGATTTTTAGGGAGTGCTCTTGGGATTGACAGTTGTGGGAGGGAAGGAAAGGAAGCAGAAGGGGCAGAGGGAGGATCAGGGCTGGGATGAAGTCTTTTTAAAAATTTTTTAAATTTCAGGGACGCCTGGGTGGCTCAGTTGGTTGGACAACTGCCTTCGGCTCAGGTCATGATCCCGGAGACCCGGGATCGAGTCCCGCATCGGGCTCCCAGCTCCACGGAGAGTCTGCTTCTCCCTCTGACCTTCTCCTCGCTCATGCTCTCTCACTGCCTCTCTCTCAAATAAATAAATAAAATCTTTAAAAAAAATTTTTTTTAAATTTCATTTTAATTCCAGTAGTTAATATACAGTGTTATATTAGTTGTATGTGGACAGTATAGGGATTCAATAATTCTGGACATCACCTGGCACTCTGTGATGAAAGCCTTAAGAAAGGTTGTAGTCGACCCCACAGGAAGCCTTGTCTTATTCATTATAAATTTAGCAGCTTAAACTAGCACACATTTAGTGTCTCAGAGTTCCTGCAGGTTAAGAGTCCAGGCATAGCCTCACTTGTCCTATGATTCAGGCTGAAGTGCCCTAAAGGGCTATGGTCTCAGCTCAAGGCTCCAGTGGGGAATGATCTATTTCTAAGCCTCATGTGGCTGTTGAAAGAATTCAGTTTCTTACAGGTTGTAGGACTGTGACCGTGGTTTCTTGTTCGCTGTTGGCCGAGGGCCACTTTTGTTCTTTGCCATATGGCTGGATGCTTGCTTCATCAAAGTCAGCAAGGGATAGAGTCTGATACCAAGATAGATGTGACAATCTCATACGATACAATCACGGAAGTGACCTTCCCTCCCCTTGGCCGTGTTCTTTTGTTAGAGGCAAGTTACAGGTCTACATTGCTTTCATGGGGAGGGGATTATGCGAGGACACAAGAATTAAGAGGCAGGGGTAATTGGGGATCATCTAAGAGTCTGTCTGGGATGACCCTTCAGGGTTGTGTCAAGGGTGTCAGGCCTTCACACCATCTCATCCACCTGTCATTGGAGGTGAATTGTGTCTGGAAAGGCTTGTGACCTTGGATGAGATGGGTTTCTGTCGATGAGGCACTGTCTGACAGCTGCGAATTATCAGCTGACAAACGTTCCAGGGGATGGGCAGGACCTAGGAGCCACAGTGACCACAACAGCACTGGCACCTGCTACAAATACTATTCCTTCTTGCCAATGAGCATGTGAAGGTTAACCTGGCCCAAGTCCGCACGTTAGAATGGGATTAAGATATTCCAAACCAAGTTGGCCTGACGCCTGGGACGACAGGCTTCACTGCTGTTGTATGATTCCCTGGTGAAATCCAAAGCCTATTTGCACAGTATACCGATAGCCTCTTTTGCAGTAAACTCAGTTTAATCCCAACAGTTAATGTCCCTTGCTGCTAGATATACTGCTCATCACAGCCACTGTGGCGTTTACAAGTAAAGACAAATTCCAGAATGTGACACAGAAGCGGGCCACTGTCATGGCTCACAAGCTGACTGACTTTTTGGAATAGAATTGTGTTAGTCAGGATAGGTCAGGCAATGCTGCAGTAACAAATCCTTGAAATCCAGTGGTTTGTCACACTCACTGCCGTCACAGTCTACTACAGGTTGAGCAGCCCTTAGGGCTGTTCTCCAGGTGGTGATTCAGGGATGCAGACCCCTTCCGTCTTATGCACACAGCCCCCTAACTCATTGTGGAAAGAGCAGAAGAGGGTGATAGATGTTGTGCAGGGAGTCCTCTGGCTGAACCCGCAAGTGGTGGGTATATTTCCATCTACCTCCCATCAGGCAGCACTAGTCACCTGTCTTCAACCTAGCGAGGGATCCCGGGAAACAAAGGGTTGACGTGGAATTTCATGAATGTCCAGCATTATCTCCACTACACCCACCCATGGTTCCAAAAGGCAGGCAGGCAATGTGGAATGACAACTTTCTAGAACGAACCAATATTCTCCCCCCTTTAGGTGGCAAATATTTTTCTTTGTACTTCTTAAAAAATGTTTAAATTTAAATTCAATTAATTAACAGATAGTGTGTATTGTTAGTTTCAGAGGTAGAGTTTGGTATTCATCAGTCTTATATAATACCCAGTGCTCATTACATCAAAAATTTTTCCTCCTTAATGTCCATCACCCAGTTACCCCATCCCCTCAGCCCCCTTCCCTCCAGCAAACCTCAGTTTGTTTCCTATGATGAAGAGTCTCTTGGGGTTTGTCTCCCTCTCTAATTTCATCTTCTTTTACATTTCCCTCCCTTCCCCTATGATCCTCTGCCTTGTTTCCTAAATTCTACATACCAGTGAGAGCATATGATAATTGTCTTTCTCTGATTGACTTATCACGCTTAACATAATACCTTCTAGTTCTATCCATGACATTGCAAATGGCAAGATTTCATTTTTTTCATGGATGAGTAATATTCCATTGTGTATATATATATACACCACATCTTTATCCACTCCTCTGTCGATGGATATCTTGGCTATTGTGGACATTGCTGCTAGAAACATTCAGACCACTACATTTGTATCTGTGGGGTAAATACCCAGTAGTGCGATTGCTGGGTCATAGGGTAGCTCTATTTTCAACTTTCTGGGGAACCTCCATGCTGTTTTCCAGAGTGGCTGCATCAGCTTGCATTCCCACCAACAGTGTAAGAGAACTTCCTTTCTCCACATCCTCGCCAACACCTGTCTAAAATGAACCAATATCAACAATTGCATTTGGAAGATAGCAGTTTCAGCTTTAAGCTCCAGCTTTGGGGTTTAGATCCCCCATGTTGGAAAAATCAAATGGCCTGTATTTGCCAAGCCTTTAGGCATGGAGAAAGACCCTGGTCTCCTGGGTTTTTTGAAGCCCTCTGCCGTCTGTGGATCCTGGTGGTTTCCAGCCTGAACCGAGAGACCCTGAGAAGGAAGGGAAGCTATCTGGCTTTAAACTGTTCCCAGACGATGGGGCTCTTGGCGCCTAAGCCTCGAGGGGAGAGACACTCGCCTTGAGAGACTGTCTAAGCCAACACCTGGAAGAGATTGATTGAGAGACAGTTAATATGGCTGTGTGATTTATGAGGGGGAGATATTGTAGCCAAGGTGCACGGGGGCCGGGGCATGTGGGAAGGGTGAGCACAGGTGATGTTAGGTACTTACATGGGGCAGGAAACACTTGATAAGGTTCCACAGCGAGCTCAGTTGCTGGGGTGGGGGGAGGGAAAGGGCCAGACAGACGGCCTTGGGCTTGTTGGCTCCAAATCCAAGTGCGGAAGGGGCTGGGGCTGTGGGATGGGGAGCGGGTCTCCCAGAGATGCTGGTTTCGCTGGGACCCGGAGTGCAGCCGGGTTGCCTCCCATCCATCATGCGGATGAATGGTCCTGCATGAAACATCGCATCTGTCAGGAGCCCTCCTTGCTGGCGTCCCTCTCGTCAGTTCCAGTTCCCGTCCCTCCAGTGTCTGCTTGGGGCCAAGTGCTTAAATTCACACACGTGTCCGAAACCAGACATCCCAGGGAGAGTGAGTGTTCCTCGGATGTGCTGGTTTCTGAACCTCACTCTCGTTTTCTGAATTTAATAAGAACACTTGCTTCCAGGAGCTTAGCTGATCTTTGTGCCCTATGTGTGGACCTATTAGTGACTTTTTGTGAATCTCCTATTCACCGTCCATACCACAGGTTCCACTCTGTAAAGTGGGTATAAGGTAGGCCTTCTCTCTTTGCTTGGCTTTCAAGAATGCAAGCATAATACTGCTTTAATGCTTAAGATCAAGGGTTTTAAGAGCCAAACAGACATGGATTAGAGCCCTGGTCCCATCCCTTCTAGCTGTGTAACCTTAAGCAAGTCACTTAACCTCTCTGAGAGAGACTCAGCTTGCTCACCTAGGAAATAAGTGGTAACTACCTCTTAATTAACGGAAGGAATTAATGCGATGATGTAGGTAAGGTGCTTGCCTCAGGGGCTGGTGCACAGCATGAACTCACAGCTGAGACATAAAATAGTGACTAGTGACTAGTGACTATACTAATACTAATGATGAATAAAAGCATGCACAAGGGGTGCCTGGGTGGCTTAGTGGGATAAGCATCTGCCTTTGGCTCAGGTCATGATCCCAGAGTCCCAGGATCGAGCCCCAAGTTAGGCTCCCTGTTCAGTGAGGAGTCTGCTTCTCCCTTTCCCTCTGCTCTTCCCTCCACTGGGGCTCGCTCTCTAATAAATACATAAAATCTGTTTTAAAAAAGCATGCACAAGAAAGTATTTACAAACATATATCATTGTTACCATTGATTTCACACCAGAGAATCATGCCCAGCTCAGTCGACGAGAGAAGTTCTAGAACCCCCACCAGCTTCTGTAACACTCCTGTTAGCTGGTTTCATACACCTTGGCCAAACTTCTACCAGCCACTTAGAGAATGAGCCTGAATAAATTCATATTTAGCTTCTACCATCTGAAGACCATGGATCTGGAAAGCTCCTTCGTGTCTATCTTCATAGGTCAGCAGAGAAGACATTTAAGTAAACCGAGAGAGGAAAATGTAGTCTGATAAGGATACCTCACAGCGTCGGTACAGCGGGGGACGGAGGTAGCTCAGAAAGGAGTGATCCCAAAATCATTTTCTGGAAGGATCCAGGGAAGAATTCTAGGAGGTTGTGGCAAGGACAATTCCTGAAGAGGCTGGTAGATATGAGTCATCTGCTGGCAAGAGTCCTGGCAGGTGAGGGAACAAATTCTTTGGTCCTAAGGGGGTGTCTGGGGAGCACAGGGCAGCCCCCACTACAATAGGGCCCCTGCTTTTAGCCTCCCAATGTCTCGGGCTTTGCCCTTCTTGTGGAACATGTCCTGCACACTTGGCTTTGCACATTCTGTCGACGTCTGCCCTGGAGTTGAAGCACATATGGGAGAAAGGAAAACCCACCAGGAAAGCACACAGTGGGAAGCAGGTGGCTTCCAAGGAACAGAGAGTCAATTTCTCAGGCAGGAAAATGTACCAACCAGCTGCTCGAAAGCCCCATGAGGGCAGGACTCTCTCCCTCTGTTTGCTGAGCTGTCCCCAGTCCCTAGTGCAGGAGCTGGCACACAGTAGGTGCTCGGGAAACATGGGCAACTTTCCTGGGACTAATAGGACACTGGTTAATTACCATGGAATTATGCCGTCCCACAAGGAACTCTCATACTGGACCCGCCAGGTGGCTGGAGTGGCTGGGTCTCTCTTTGCAAACAGAAGCTTAAAGAGACAGGTTAGCAGAGTCAGAATTCGAACCCCTGTCTGTCAGAGCTCGAAGGGCTTGTTGGTGCTGCCCTGTTGTATGGATGCTCACCGTGGACGCTTCTGCGAGGAAAGGAGCATGTTTGAGAAAAAAACAAACGAACAGAAATAGAGCCACTGGAGACCAAGTGCTCAGAAGAAAATGGGGTACGGTGGGAACAAGATGGAGAGAGACAAAAGCATTCATTTTTAACAATGTATTTATTCAGCAGATCTTAAAAAATAATACATGAAAGCTAAAACAGTTAATAGCCATGCATTTTAAACACGAAAACAGTTCCTAACGATATATTTAAAACATTAAAATACTTAACCATAAGAATAATGCATCTAAACCACTTAAGCATTTCAAAACAATACATTTAAAACATTTATATAATACTCATACATATTAGAACATTTAGTAATAATACATTTAAGATGTTAAAACATTTGGTGATGATAGTTAGAATTCTAATTATCGAGCTTGGCTGAGACTATACACAGCTGTCTCATTTAAGGCTCACACTGTTCTTTGAAGAAAATTCTATTATGATTCATGTGTGCTGATGAGGAAACTGAGTTTTAGGGAAACAAGTGAATTGTGTGAAATCCGAGTCTGTTGCCCAAGCCTGTTCCCTCCCCATGAGGCATCAGGGTCGGTGCAGCCCTTGGAGACAAACACCAAATGAAACAAGGTCCTTTCTTGCCAGGAGCCACGGGTCTGGAGCACTGACTACCCCATAGGCACAGAGAAAAGGGCCAGAGGTGAGTGCAAGGAAGCAAGGAGGGTTCTAGAAACCCACGGGACTGCTGGCTTGTCTGTCCGGCTTTGCCTTCACCAGCCCTCCCTCTCTTCTCAAACATCAAACTGAAACAGGTGATTGTCCTCCAACCCTTGTTGGGTCATTTATTCATTTGTTGAATTCATTCCTTCATTTATTCAACAAATTTTATTTACAAGCAAAGTGTTGTACTAGATTCTGGAAACACAGATATAAATAAGGCAGGAAAAGAATCTGCCCCTTTGAGGCTTATATTCTAGTGAGGGGGCATGGGCAAGAAGCCATCCATCAACTAAACAGAGAAGGTGATTTCTCCTAGTGGGAAGGAAATCAACCGGGTGATGTAACAGAGCCTACTCTAGGTCGGTGGTCAGGGAAGGCTTCTTGGAGGAGGTCGCAACTGGGTTGGGATTTGACGTTGTGAGGAGGCACGTATGTCAAGGTCTGGCAGAGACTTCTGGTTGCAAGGCCACCCATTTGCCGTGTCTTCCTTGTAGGAGAGAAAGATGAAGGAATTGGGCTCCTGACCTCAAGCTGAGAAGATTAAGGGTAGAGATTTTACTAACCAGCCCAAGAGCACACGGAATCGGATCCGCCCAGTAGGGGCTCTGGGAGCTGTTTCCAGATGGACAACTGAAGCTCTGTCATCTGGTTCTTCCAGAGGCCAGGCTATAGCTTCCCAGAGGACCTTGGAGACACATCAGCACCGGAGCCAAGGTCAGAGGCAGCCGGTGCCCACCCTGCCCTAGGAGGAAGAGAATGAACCTACCCACTGCTCACCCCTGGGGTCTTTCACAGGACCGCCAACCCAGGCTGGATCCCAAGAGGGCTCCCATAAGCTTTTCCTTGCCTCCAGATAATGAAGACAGCTGCTTTAAAACCAATGTGCCTTCTCTGTGTTTATAGGGGAATGAGCTTGCTCATAGCTCCAAGGGACTGGAAGGTCATGGAAAGGCACAGATGCTAGATTATTAGTTCTTGGGTGAGGCTGACGATAACAAGCACTGAGTCCTAGTTACCGCCTGTTTGGGCTGTGGGGGCTGGGCGTGACTAGGGTAATCGGCTCTTATAAAAAAAAGTAATAATAGAAGGAAAAGACAGACCCCACCCCGCCCAGTTGTGCTGGTCCCGCTCTAGGGGTTTTTCTTGTTGGATTCTCCATCACTACAGGAACAGTTCTGAGCAGTGGTTTGCTGGGGAGATTAAGGTTTTGAATTCCACTGACCCAAGTTCAAATCCTGGTTCCACCCCTTACCACCACAGAACCTTGATTAGATTTATGCCACCTGCCTGGACCTCTGTCTTCCCATCTGAGAAATGGGGATGGTCATGATGACCCAGATTTGAATGAGGCAAGATACTCAGCATGGCGCCTGGAACATCAGTGACTGAGATTTGCTGTTACTTTCAGTATTATTATTAATTATTATCTTATTATTATATAATTATTGTCTTATTATTAACGCTCATAATCAGTAGCAGTGGGTCCAGCCGTAATTTCAGATGAGGACACTGAGGCACTGAACGATAATGTGACTGGCTAAAGGCAAACCCGCCCAGCTTCCTTGTCAGTAATGGGCTTTACAGACCCAAAGAGTGGGATTTCAAAAGTCTTCCCCATAAAGAAGGGGGGGCAGAAAGCGATCTCTTGGCTCTGCAGACCATTTCCTAGCGGAGGATAAGCCAGTAAGATATTTATGATGCAGCCTCCATAGAAGGATATTGTTCTGGGTGGACTGAGCACCTAAAATACTTGGACTGTTTTGGGGGCCAGGGCTGTCTTTTCCATGAAGAAAGATCTCACTGCCTCACACAGGGGCCACGGGATCACTCCAGGTGGTAGTCTGGCTCTCTGCGGAAACCCCAGGAGAATATTTCCAGCGAGGGAGGATTTGGGGGGGAGCAAGATGAATTATCTGCTCTGGTTTGCAAAGCAAGGAGAGGAAAACATAAAAATGGGATCAAGGTGAGGGAGGGAAATCAGCCAAGGGGCTCTGGGGGATGCGGTGGAAACAGTCTGCAGTCCTGGAGCATCTCCTGCGTGCTGTGCGCTCGCGGGCGCTTGTCTGTCACTTTCCCATCCTGGTTGGGAAGATCGCGATTCTGTTTTGTTTTTTGTTTTTTTATGGTACGGAGGAGCCCAGTCAGCACCAGAGAAGTAAAGGCGTTCTCTACCGAGACCTGGATTCCAGTTCCAGCCGGACTGCCTGCGCTCAAAGCCCGTCCCCCCAGTTCTTGTCAAACGGCCAAGCTGGGATAACCACCGTGGGGCACAGGGATCCACCCTGAGGAGAGAGGGGCCTCCTGGTGGGGGCCAGAGGGACGCATGTGGGGCGCACCCCGGAGGGCTGGTCCGCTCGCCGGCAGGAGACACCCTGGCCTCTGCGACGGGGCTCTCTTCCTTGCCAAGAGCCCCCAGCGTCCCCCACCCGGCCCCGCGACCCTTCCAAGGGCGGAGGAGCCTTTGAAGTCAGCAGTGACGCCGTGGAAGGCGAGGCGTCGGGGAACTGCGGGCGAGGTGAACACGGGGCCAGCAGATAAGCAGCCTAAACAGCCCTGAGCGCCCTCCCCGTCACAGAAGGAGGCATTTCCGACAGCGGCTCCTCGCCTGGGTTTTGCTGAGTCTAGTTTTTGGAGCAGTGAAGGATGAGGCTTTCAAAAGCAGCTAAGCCAGAGGCGAAGGGAGCATGAGCCCAGCATTTTGCTGGCACCTGCTTCCAACTGAGCTGAAGCTCTGGGCTCCCTCGTCCCCTGAAGCTGGCTTGCCTGTGGCTTCCTGCCGCCCTGTCGAATGCATCCACCTGGGGCTCACAGAGTTTCAGAAGGTGCACAGGGTGCGAACGTGCATTTTTCTCTCGAGCTGTCTGTAGCTTGTGTCAGAGTCTCTGGGATCCCTCCTTGAAAAGTGTAAAAGTTTTCATGATAAATGTATGAAAATATGCAAGGGGTTACCAAGTAGGTAGAGCGTGCCAACCGGTTTTGTTGTTGTTGTTAACAATATTCATCTCTTGTCTTAGGTAGAATCACCCCCAGGAGTAGATAAGAATCTGAGTGTGAGGAATTTTTGTTTTGTCTTGTTCTGCTTTTGGAGGTGGTCCCAGTAAGCACCAGTGAGGGTACTGAGAAACTGGAAGGAAAGCAGCCAGTCCCAGAATGTGTTCATGGGCGTGTTGCTGCTGGGGAAACTGAGGCTCAATTCTCCAGGGGAACTTTGAGAGACAACACAGAACATGCTGTGGAGTTGTCCACCCGAGGGACCAAAGCTGGGGTATGTGTCCTCCAAATCTGATCTGTCACTGTCTGAGGGCTGCCTCGGGAGGTGCCAACTCCCAGGACAGCTGGGTCAGGGGGAGCGCTCAAGGAAATTGCAAATGCTGATACTAGAAATGCATCCAAATGCACAGGAAGGCTGTGTGCTGAGAGCATATGGGTGAACTCCCCACAGTATCCGCTGCATCCGTAAATTCCCATTTCCTTGTTTCATCGCTGAGTGCAGTTTCTCCTTATGGGAGACAACCTTGTCTCTTGTAGTAAATTAGGAACAGGGCTCATGTAATATTTATAATCTAAGTATTTACATAAAGGCGGTGGGCTCATAGGTGAGCTTCCAGGCCGCAGCATCATAAAACATTTCATTGCATCGAAAGTAAATATGAGTGAATGCGGCAGAAGTACTATAGGAAATGTGAAATGAAGGAACATTAAAGTCCAGTGAGATATCTCTAGCTGGCCCAAAGGTTAAGAGCCCGGGCCAGGATTCAGAGAGTTTGAGTCCTACATCTGACAGAGAACTGTGTGAACTCCAACAACTTGTTTAACCTCTGACCTTTCGTTTTTGTCTTTCTTCCCCCTTGTCACAGGATGACTCATTTTGAATTTTTTTAACCTGTCAAATAATAAAATATTGCTTAGAGCTGTCGTGAGGATTAGAGGCAGTGCACACAGACAGGAGCTATCGATTGTACTGTTTGCTTGGAATCCTTTCTTTCTTCTCTACCCTTGCTACGGCTTACTGTGCTGGGGGTCCGCGTCCTTATTCCACTGACGACTTGTGTGGCCCTGCGGCTTACTTTGGCCAATGGTCATAACATGTGCTCCATCCGAGACTTTAAATGTGCTTATATATAATTTTGGTTTGTTCTTACGTGCCTCAGCCTGGAACCCATGAGACTAGCAACCCATGGGTAGTTGCTGAAGCTTTAACTGGGGTCCTAGGGTTAGAGACACAGAGGTACAGGAGCTCATCACAGGCCAATGAGTGAAAAAGAATGTTAAGTATGCAAGCCAGGGAGATTTGAGGGCTGTTCATTATGCAGCATCATTTCAATATTAGCTGACTGATACACAATGTGTAACATTTAGCATGAGATCAAACACATTGTAAGTACATAAATATCATTGCTATTACTATTACTGCTTTTGTCGTTACTATTAGAAAAAGAGGGTTGTTAGGCAAATACATCTAGCACACTCTATGTGATACCCCCTCTCTGCCATGGAAGATTTAGAAATATCATTAACATATGAAAGGCTCTGACAAGTCCTATAGTTAGAAAAAAAAACTTGGAAAATCTTTCTATAATAAACATGCATTTATATTTTTCAGAGCATCTGGGGACATTTCAATACACAGGCTCCACATTCCAGGTCAGAAATTGGTTTCTCCCCATCACTTGTCCAACAGGACATGAGAAGCCTCACAGCTCACTGGCTACTGCCGCTGTTCACACTTTCCAGCATCCTGTTAGGCAATGAGGGGATCCCCTTCTTTCTCACTGCTCTTCTCAGTGCCAGCTACACGTGTTCCTGGCAGGGAGGTGGGATGGCCGCTCTATAACACTCCAAACTATCATTCCGCGTGTTCTGGTCATGTACTCAGAGTTTTACATGTTCCATTCTCCCACAGCTCTACAAGGTGAGAATTTTGTCAGCCTCACTTTACAGAGGAGGAAACTGAGATGCAGAGAAATTGAATAGACTTGCCCAAGGCTACGCAGCTAATAAGAATGGTGCCCGCACTCAGATGCAAATCTGTCTGTTGCTAATTGGTGTAAGTATCCAATTATATTGCCTCTTGCCAGAGAAGACTGAAGGCGAAGACTTCCTTCTCCTTTCTTGCATTTCTTCCACACGAAGGGGATGGGCAGTGAGTATGCCAGGACCTAGAAGTAGTCGGGCACGAAGTAGAAGAGAATGGGGAAGGAAGCTGTCATGGGAGACACAGAATCAACTGTGCATTGCCCAAGATCACCTGCGCACCTAGAGTCCAAGTGGAGACCAGAACCCGGGCCTTCTGACTCCCAATATGTCCTTCACTTAGGCAGGGCCAATCATCATTTTCTCTTGATTCTCTGGTAAAAGTCCCCTGGTTGCTGGAAGCAGCGTGATGCCAGGTCAAAAAGAAATGATCATTGGAAGCATCCCGTGCGGACAGGAGTGCTAAAGATGAATGTAAGCGGAAGTTAGCGGGTGACACTTCTAGAGAACGCTTGTCCTTCTTTTGTCCCTTCCCCTTCCTGATATGATGGCAGGAGCTCCCTCGGCCACCTGTGATCATGGGCACAACCATGAGGATGAAAGGCAGTGCTAAGGATGGGAAAGCAGAAGGACTCCAGCCAGAGGTACTGAGGACATCATGGGGTTGCCTCTCAGCCCTGGTTGCTTAACTCCAGGGGACGCTACTCACAGATGTTGCTGCGCATGGGGATGTTGGCAGTAATGCGCTGTGGCGGCCCTGGCAGCCCCTGAGTATTTTTCCACGAGAGAGGACAAATCTCTGTCTTGGTTATTTCGTGTCTCTCACAGGCAGCGGAATGCAATCCCATTGGCTACACCGTTCTGCTAGGTTTCCATGCCACGAGTCTTCCTGGGTTCCTCCAGCCTACCCTCTACCCTGCACTCCCTAAACAACTGAGCTGTGTAGACTCCATCAGGGGACCCCACGTCTCTGGCTTCCAGCTGAATTCAGATGAGAGACCCCAGTAGGAGATACAAAGGATGGAGGACAGCACCTTTGGAGTCTATCTTTCCTGGGCTTGATCCCAGCCAGGTGGTAAGGGCTGGATGTGTCTGGACCAAAAGCCCCTGCTTTCATCAGGATCCTTCCTTTCCCCTTCTCTTGCTTTCTCTCTGGGCTCTGATGATATTCCCTCTTTTTACTCCTTTGGGACTGGTGACAGTAAGTGCTCCCGTTGTCACGGTTAGCACGTACACCTTAGGACATCCCCAGAGGAGGGTGTTGCACATTCAAGTGTGTGCAGGAGACTGATCACATCTCCTAAGGGTGTGAAGGAGACTTGGTGCTTCTTTTATCCTGAATTGTGAACACAGATTTGCCAACAACCTACATTTAAACACAAACACTCTCACACACTCTCTCATATGCGCACTCAAATGTGTCTACCTTCACACACTCAAACATGTTCACACACACACACACATGCACACTCACGCACACTCACGCACACCTCTCCATGTCTGAGGAGCCCCAATACCTCCCCAGGCATCCTTGGCAGAAGGAGTCACCCAAGCTTGATTCCATGGCAGGTGAGAACATTTCTGCTCCAGGCTCTTTTTGACTTACGAATTAAAAATAACCTCACCAGCTTTAGGCACCTTGGCTCTGCCAGTCTCCCCAAAATTCACATCTGATGGATTCCAAAGAAAACTTGACTGGGGCCCAGGGAAGCCAGAACACGTGCTTTGTCAACAGTGGGGCCAACGGAGACATCTCCTGGGGTTTTTTTTTTTTGCTAGAACTGTTGCATCTGAGACCTTGGCTGGCACCTGCCTGAGTCCCAGGTAAGTAAGCAGAGTTGAGGTGTGACAGGTCCTTCCCCTTTCCTCAAACCTGACTGGGCGTCAGAGTAATGAACCTATTAACAACTGTATGACGTGGGTCTAAGGAAGGGCTAAGAATCTCATGGGCAAGACCGAGCACATATGCTTTCAAAACCCGTGCTTTGAATCAGATCCGCCTAGAATCAATTCCGGCTCTAAAGTTGGGTCCCCTGGATATGTCACTTACCTGTTCAAGTCTCAATTTGCTGATCAGCTCACGGGGAGAGTACTAGTATCTTCTTACAGTTTCTGTGGGCATTAACCGAGATAATGCACATAAAAAGTTGAGCCCACTGTCTGCCACTGAGCCAATTCTTAGGGGGGGAAGGGGAATTTATTTCTAGAAGAAAACAGACTGGACAGGAACCCAGACCTCCAAGCACTGATTTTCCATGGCCTTGATCTCTCCAAGACCTTGAGATAGCCACAAGAGATGGCGAATCTCCGTGCATAGCTATTTTGCGAATTCTGCCAATGGGCCCCCGAGAAGCTGCTGTGGGTGTGAGAAGATGGGTCCTACCAGCTGTTCAGTCAGAATGATGGGGTCAGGGAGTCGGCACCCAGGCACCACCCTGGAGGCTGTACCAGCAGCCCTGCTTAGCCATGGCCAGCTGGAAGGACACCATATTGCCTTAGCTCACATTTGCTCTGTTTGACTCAAACTGAGGAACCTCTGTTCAAACTGTTGGCATTCCGACTGTTTGAATCTCTGCTGGCACTTAGATGAAGGAACAGGGGTGAGTTACGTTCCCTGTCTGTACCCTAGTTTCTTCACCTGTAAAATAAACATGATACTCTCCACCTGACAGGGAAATGGGCTAACATGCCCAGCACCATGTTTGGCACATAATGGATCTTCAATGAGTAGGTCCCATTCAGGTTGAAGTGGCTTTGGATTATGGGAAAAACGTGGAGAAGGTGTTCATGTATTATAGAGATCCTCTCAGGGCACCTGGGTGGCTCAGTCGATTAAGGGTCCGAATCTTGGTTTTGGCTCAGGTCGTGATCTCAGGGTTGTGGGATTGAGCCCCATGTTGGGCTCTGTGCTAAGTGTGGAGTCTGCTTGAGATTCCCTCTCTTCCTCTCCCTCTGCCTTTCCTGGCCCTGCTTGTGTGCTCTCTCTCTCTCTTAAAAAAAAAAAGAGAGAGAGAGAGAAACGATTCTCTCTGTAAGTCTGAAGTCTGAAGTCTGAGGAAGTATATTCTTTTATAATTATGTATTCATCGAAAAAAGTGAGGGTGGGCTATATAAATATATAATATATATATATATATGCCAAAGGTCTCAGACACAGCAGTTCCAGCAAAAACCACTGGGGAATGTCTCCTTTGGCTCCATTGTTGACAAAGCACGTGTTCTGGCTTCTCTGGGTCCTGGTCAAATTTTCTTTGGAATCCATCAGATATGAACTTTGGGGAGACTGGCGGAGCCAAGATGCCTAAAGCTGGTGAGGTTGCTTTAAATTCATAAGTCAAAAAGAGCCTTGAGCAGATCTATCTATCTATCTGTCTCTGTATACTGTATATAAATATATCTCCATACATCTCCACGTAGATAGCATATATACACACATACATATACTTATGTACTATCAGGTTAATATACTAATAAATACTCTATGTGCAAAGATTAGAAATGAGAGGGGTGAGCTACAATATGAGAATTAATAGAAGTTCTGATATGCTCCCTCCCCCAAATCCCAAAGGATGACTCCACGCACCCGACCCCGTATAACACATTCTAGGT
Organism: Mellivora capensis; assembly: GCA_004024625.1. Classification (NCBI taxonomy): domain Eukaryota; kingdom Metazoa; phylum Chordata; class Mammalia; order Carnivora; family Mustelidae; genus Mellivora; species Mellivora capensis. Next base: position 107,540 of record PISX010003252.1, read on the forward strand.
CCCTGCTATTCCAGGTGTGTTTCCGGGACCAGCAACACCACCAGCAGCAGCAGAAGCACGTGGGGCCCGTTCGGCACATGGCAAGTCAGAGCTCACCCCACACCCGCTGAATCAGCATCCCGATCCGTTTCAACAGGACGCCCAGAAGACTGAGCGCACCCTCAAGTTTGGGAGCCACTGGTCTCAGATAATTGGGGGGAAACTCCGCCATTTGCACTAGCCTCCTCTGTCTCATACCTGGGATTGAGTGAGCTCCTCGGATTGTCTTTGGCCAGTATCTGGGGATGCAGCTGGGCCCCTGGGGCCTTCCACCGAGTTCTGTAACCCTGCCGTGGAACAGAGCGTGCCTAGCCAGTCTTGCTGCATGTTTTCCATTTAGCCTATGCTGCGTAGTGCCAGCCAATTTGGAGTCGTCCCCAAAGAAAGGGCTCCTGGTCTCCATAGTCTGAAATGTGATTGCTGAGCCATTCCATAAATCTGCTTTGAGAAGGCCCTGCGATTTTTTTGGAGGTAAAAAGCTAAAAAAACTAATCCCTCGCCGTTCCTTGAAGTGGACTCAGATGGAAATAAAATCTTTCCACAAAGTGAGCTTTGGCCCCACTTCCTCATTTCAGGTCCAAGAATGACTTTCAGAGAGCATGTTAGCAAGAGCGCTGGCTAGAAGGCGGGAAGGCAGGCCTGCGGCGGGGAGGTGGAAGGGCTCCGTCACCAGGGAAGCACGCTAATGGGCCGGGCTGCACAAACATTAGTTTTTAATTCTGGGGGTAGAAGGAACTGTTAGAGAATTCATCAAACTCCAGACAGGAACAGACTTTGGCTCTGCTGCCCGGGCACTGCCCAGAGCTCTGAGTGGAGTCAAGGCTCCTCTAGTTAGTTGGGTCCCAGCCAAAGCCGGGCCTCTGGTTACCAGCAGGCCTAGGGCACTTTATGGGAATAGAAGGAGGGGAGCGGTGGCCAGGCCATTGGCCCGGACTGAAGACCATAAAAAGAGTCACATGGAGGCTCTCAGGAGGAAGGGTGGATGGACTGGGCAGCGCAATGGTGGAACATATCCGTTTCCTCCCTCCTCCCAGTGTGCCCCTTTGGACACTATGTTGGAAAGCAATGAGGGTGTTTAGGGAGATAGGTCAGACACAGGGACCCCTCACCCCTTTTGTGCCAGCTGTTTCTGGTAGCAGATGACTGATTGCCGCAAACTACAATTCCCAGTGTCCCTCACCTCCGGCTAGGTTCAGCCCACGGGAACCTCCAGTGGGAGGGACACTTGAGGATTGGCGGATGGGGTGATGGGAGATGCTAAGGTCATTCTCTCACATCCTGTGCTCTCTCTGACTTAAGGGACCTCTCTGAGCAGTGGCTGTATGTCTTACATGGATGGCTCTTGCTTTCCCAGGGTCCCTTCAAGGTCCCAACTCCCCCTGGGCAGCCCCAGGGACTGGGCTCTGGTGACACCACCTCCTCCCTTGGTCTCATCCATGACCTATGTTAAATCCTTGCTCCCGGACTAACCGGCTGGGTGGGTTTGTCTTCCAGAGGAGATAACGTAAGCTTCGGCAGCAGCTCAAATGGCATCAAATGAGTAAGTATGTAGAAAGCACTCCATCCATCAATGACTCAGGCTAACCTAACCAGTTTTTACAAGGACACGGGTTATTCCTGTGACTTGAAGGAAAACCTGAACCACAGACCAGGAACAAACAGAAAGCAGGAAACTTCCAGTATCTAGGTAGCAAGAACTAATAAGGCAGTCTTCTTAGGGTTCAGCCTTGGAGATAAATCGGTTCCAACTACTTTCCGTATGTATCTCACCTACAGGCATAACCTCATAGTAGCGGGCTTTGCTTTATGGAGCTTTGCAAATCATGCGTTTTTGTTTTTTGTGTTTTGTTTGTTTGTTTTACGAATTGAAAGTTTGTGGCAAGCCTGCACCGAGAATCCACGGGTGCCATTTTTTCCAACAGCATTTGCTTGCTTCGTGTATCTGTGTCACTTTTGGATCATTCTTGCACTATGTCAAACTTTTTCATTATTATTATTTTTGGTGTGGTGATTTGTGATTGGTGATTATGACTCACTGAAAGCTCAGATAATGGTTAGCATTTTTTAGCAAGAAAATGTTTGGTCTCCCTCTCTCTCTCTCTCTTTTTTTTTTTTTGCAAGGACGTATTTTTAAATTAAAGTTCTGTCCCTTGTTTTTTAGGCAAAATGCTTTCAGACACTTAAGAGACTGCAACATAAACTTAACTTCTTTGTGCACTGGGAAACCAAAAAATGCACTTGACACACTTTATTGTGATATTTGTTTTTCTTTGTGGTGGCCTGAAACAGAACCTACAGTATCTCTGGGGTTTGCCTACATTCATGATTCAGTTTGTGGAAGACAGAGGCTCTCGTGGCTTTGTCTTGGGTCCCAAGGCCACTCTTTGTCCAGAAATCACAGGGCACCTTGACTGACCATCCCACCCAAACAGCAAACATCTGGGAATGAAGCTTGGGTTAGAGAACAGTGTAATGTGTGGCAGGAGGCATATCCAGGCCAGAGCAGTTCCCTTAATTAATTTAATAAGAAGGGTGTCCTGTAGGAAACTGCAAACCCAGAGCACTTTGAACAGAGCAGGTGCTACTGGTGGGCTGTCTTGATTTGAGGGCCTCCCTTCTTCAGCTAGCGCTCCTTGATTTTCCTTTGAATAACGGCTGTGTTAGACTGCTGGCTTACTTCCAGTAAGTGTTTCTCTCCTTCCTCCACAGTAAGGAAACCAGTAAGTCCCTAAGACATCAGTAGTTACAGAAAACAGAGAACAGAAGAATAAGGAAAATCGAAGGTGACAAGGTGCAGTCAAGGGGAGACCCTTAGGAAGGTGAATGTGAGCAAAGACCTGAAAGAATGAAATGAATGGGCCACCCAGATATCTGGAGCAGAGCATATCAGGCAGAGCAAACGGCAAGTGCAAAGGCCCTGGGGCAGGAGCATGGCTTGCATGCTGGAGAAGCAGTAGAGGCCAGTATTCCTGGAGTGGAGGGAAGGAGTGTGAAAACAGTGGGAGCCAAGGAGGAGGTTCCAGCATGAAGCAGCTCCCATAGAAGCTAAGGATTGTGATTAGGACTCTGGATTTTACCCTGAATGAGTTGGAAGTCCCTGGAGGATTTGAGTAGAAGAGGATTTCTTTTTTGTTTTTAAAGATTTTATTTATTTGACAGAGAGAGACACAGTGAGGGAGGGAGCACAAGCAGGGGGAGTGGGAGAGGGAGAAGCAGGCTCCCTGTCGAGCAGGGAGCCTGATGTGGGGCTCGATCCCTGGACCCCCGGGACCATGACCCGAGCTAAAGGCAAATGCTTAACAGCTGAACCACCCAGGCGCCCCTAAAAGAGGATTTCAGTCAGATCCCTCAGCTAGAGAATGAGTGAATGTCAGAAGGCAAAAGAATGAACGGATATTGAAAGTTAAGCAAAAAGAGATTTAAGGAAGAATTCAAGACAAGAGCAGCAGGGTCCCTTCAGCCCATGATGATTCACTGCCAGTGTAGGGCACAGACAGGATTTACCTGGGAAATCCCGAGGTGGGAGCACATACTTGATCCTGGGGAGAGAAAGAAAGGTGCTCTGCAGGGGGTGAGGTCTGAGCAGGGCTTGGAGGATGGGGTGGATAGCTCTAGGCTGTGCCACTGCAGGGATTCCTACATAAGAAGAGGGGGAGCTTATGCCAGACAGGTCTACCAGTTAGTTTCAGGCCAACCAGGATTATTAATCCATCCAGTTATCGTGGATAGGAGAGTAATGGATGGCTCTTGGCTCTATTAGCACTGGCTGGGTCTCTGTGCCTTCCTCTGAAGGCTCTCAGTTCCAGCCTCTCTGGCTGGCAGATTCTGGACTTCTAAGTGGAAAGTGAGTGGGTGAGGTAGAGGGGTCCTACAGTGATGAATAAAACACACAAGCTGCCTCCCCAAGGAGCTTGCGGATAAGTGGGAGAATGAGGTATTAAACAAGTAAAAAGGAGAAATATATTATTACCAGCAGTGGTGAATGTTACGATGGAAATCATCAGAGCTGGGGAGGGAAGAGGTGGAGGGATGTCCTCCTGGGGTGAACTGACATTTGGGTGGAGGACTGAAGAATTCTCAGGTTTTGTGCAAACCTGGAGAGAAAAGCCTTGGTGGCGGAGGGAACAGTAGATGCTAAGAGTCGCGGGCTCGAAAGACCGTCCTGGATTTAAGGAAAGAAATGCAAGGAGGCAAGTCCGATAGGAACGGCAGCAAAAAGAATCATATATGTATGGTAAAGACTTGGAGGAAAAGCAGAGAAGGAGGCACAGACAGGAACACGGAGTTTCTGGGTTGGGGGAGGTATTCATTGCAAATCATGGTTTCTTCTCTCTGGACTACTACAGGGTGGGGGTGTGACTGACCACGCATGATGATGGTCAGTCTACTGATTGCCAGTGTTCTCCTCCGGAAGTCATCGTGTCCCCGCTACGTCATGAAAGCTACTTCAAAACTTCATTTTGCTGAGTGCAGAGTCTGGTCTTCCCGGCTCAATGGTTTGGCTTGTCTATGCCGAGGACTGGCTTGTGCCCAAGGCTTTGGTGGTCTAGAAGTCATTGCTGCTGTGTTGGGACATCAGCAGTCGGAGTCTTTCAGAGATGCCCTGCAGCCCAATCCAGGTGGCCACCTCCAATCCCCACAACTCACCAGGAGGCCCCTGCTGTCCAAGCAGCCTGAGCATGGGGTGAGCTCAAGACCGTGCCTTAAGGTAGTTTAAAAAGCGGTTTGTTTCCGATATTGCAGCTGACTCCTCCATTCCAAAGCCAGTTCATATCCCATAGGGTTTTAATTCACACCTTTCAGATTCATTTGCACATAACTTCTCAGAATCCACATGCCATGGTTTGGTACCCAAGAAACCACACGATCTATGCAGCCTTCCCAGCCGGTGGTGTTCCATCAGCTCTGAACAGGATCCAGCATGGGCTTGGAGCCCAGCACGCAGAAGTTCTGTGAATCATTAGCAACTGAATTCTTCCTTTTTAACTTTGTTTTCAATTTCAGAGAAGGCTTAGGCTCTGGCAGTATTTTTAAAAGGTTCCTCTCGGGGTGCCTGGGTGGCTCAGTGGGTTAAGCCTCTGCCTTCGGCTCAGGTCATGATCTCAGGGACCTGGGATTGGGCCCCACATCAGGCTCTCTGCTCGGTAGGGCACCTGCTTCCCTGCCCTGCCTGCCTCTCTGCCTACTTGTGATTTCTGTCTGTCAAATAAATTTAAAAAATCTTTAAAATGATTCCTCTCAACCTCTCCATTCTCTGTGACAAAGATGATCGCTCATTCATTCAACAGGCATTTAGTGAGCACTTACTAGGCATTTAGTGAGCACTTACTATATTCCAGGAGCTGAGTTAGAGCGTGGGCGGGGGTGGGGGGTGGGAAATGCTGTGCAGCCTGGGGATGACCCATGCCCTGCCCTCCATGGAATCTTCAGTCTAGTGAGGGAGACAGACCTTCATGACACTGTCGTGACACATGAAGTGATTTAATTTCCAATGCAATTTTTCAACAATCCACAGATGTCTACAGAACATCTGTGTGTGTGCTTGACACCATTCTGGGCCCTGGAAGTCCAGCAGGAAACAAAACAGATGCAGCCAAACGGGGAGATTAATAGCACCAAAGTCGAAATGAGATAATGCACACAACACCCTGAGCTCAGTGACTATTACTAGAAGACTTTTCCCTCGCTCTAAATCTTCAATGGCTCCCCAGTGCTTAGAGAGCAATAATGGTCCGTTTCTTTGGGTCATGAACAGTTTCTTCACCAAATTGGTCCAGTTTGGTGGTCCCTGCTTCCTGGCTGCACAGCTGTGTGTGAGCTGTCCGTGCTTTTCTAAGCCTCAGTTCCCTTTCCTGCACACAGGGGACAACAGTGGCATCCACTGCCAGGGATGGTTGCAAGGATTAGAAGAACCGTACCCCGCACAAGACCAAGCACTCAATGGATGTCGGCTGTTATTATTAATATTATTATTGTTATTATTATTATTTGCATTGTTTTAAAAATTATTGCAACTTGTGGCAGAGAGTCTTAATTATTTAATTCCTCCATTTCACCGTAGTCATAGAATCTTTCTCTGGACATGCGGTGACTCAGCATAACAATATATTTCCCAGACTCCTTTGCACTGGACAGATGTGATTGAGACCTGGCTTATGGAGGTAGAAGCGGAAGCGATTTGTGTCATTCTCATGTTGTACCCTTAAAGGGGAGAGATGTGGGGGCACCTGGGTGGCTCGGTGGGTTAGGCCTCTGCCTTCGGCTCAGGTCATAATCTCAGGGTCTTGGGATGGAGCCCCACATCAGGCTCTCTGCTCAGCAGGGAGCCTGCTTCCTCCTCTCTCTCTCTGCCCGCCTCTCTGCCTACTTGTGATCTCTCTCTCTCTCTCTCTCTGTCAAATAAATAGATAAAATATTTCAAAAAAAAAAAAGAGGGGGAGGGATGTGCCCTAATTTGGCACCTGCTGGGTGATAGGCACTCTTTTGGGCTCTTTGGAGCCAAAGGAGAAGAATATATGGGATCTATTTTCAAGGAGCTCTCAATCCTGCATCTGTAATTTCACTCAACAAATACTTTGTGGACCTATTGTGTGCCAGGCACTGGATGGGGCTCTGGGGATTCAATGGTGACCAGAATAAAGAAGGTCTCTGCCCTTAAAGATACTACATTCTGGTTCGGGAAAGGGGTACTCTATTACATAGAGTAATACAAAACAAAGTAAAAGGGGGATTTTGGTCCCCCTTTTGTTGATGATGATCATTTAGAAATGATCATCACAGGAGGCTTCTCTGAGGAGTTGACATTTGAATTTAGTCATAAATGATGACAGGATCCATTCATGGGTAGATCTGGGAATGCAGATCCTAGGCAGAGGACACAGCGAGTGCAAAGGCCCTGAGGCAGTGTTTGGAACAATAGCAAGAAGGGTAGTGCACTGGAGCAAAATGAAAGGCCAAGAGGGTATGAGATGACATTGGAGAGGTGGGTGGGGCTGGCCCACAGGGTCCTGGTGGCCAGAGTATAGAGGTTAGATTTTTTTTTCTTTTTTCTTTTTTTTTCCTTGAGAGAGAGAGTGAGCACAATGAGGGGCAGTCAGACAGAGAGAGATAATGTTTTTTTTTTAAAATAAAGATTTTTATTTATTTATTTATTTATTTGACAGACAGGTCATAACTAGGCAGAGAGGCAGGCAGAGAGAGAGGAGGAGGCAGGTTCCCTGCCGAGCAGAAAGCCCGATGCGGGGCTCCATCCCAGGACCCCGGGATCACGACCCAAGGTGAAGGCAGAGGCTTTAGTCCACTGAGCCACCCAGGTGCCCCTTAAGGGTCGGGAAAGGTGGGTGGGGTAATGGACATTGGGGAGGGTATGTGCTATGATTAGTGCTGTGAAGTGTGTAAACCTGGCGATTCACAGACATGTACCCCTGGGGGTAAAAATTTGTTTATAAAAAAAAAAAAAAAGAGAGAGAGAGAGAATCTTAAGAATCATGAAGGGCTTGATCATGACCTGAGCCAAAACCAAGAGTCAGATACTTAGCCAACTGAGCCACCCAGGAGCCCCTAGATTTTATTGTTAATGCAAAGGGAAGCCACTGGGGAATTTAAACAAAGGAGTGAAAAAACGTCATTTGTACATTTAACATCATTCTGGATTGCAGGAGGTTAGGAGGAGGCTCTGGGAAACCACACAGAAGCCTATTATAGTCAACAGGCATGGGAAGAAGGTGGCTCTGGTGCTAGAAATACAGAGAAGTAGATGATTAACACATAGATTTTGCACAAGCAACTGACAGCACGCTACAAAGATATACTGGGCTCATATCCTGTCCTCAAGCAGTTCGTCACCCTGTGAGGGAGACAGGATACACATAGCGTGGCATGCTACCATGATGAGAGAGCTTCCCACGGACCCATTCATAACAGAAATTGCCATTGACCTTGTCACACTCGGAGCTCCTATTTCTTTCTTTCTTTTTAAAAAGATTTTATTTATCTGACAGAGAAAAAGCACAAGCAGGGGGAGAAGGGGAGAGGGAGAAGCAGACTCCCCCTGAGCAGGGAGCCCGACATGGAACTGGATCCTAGGACCCCAGGATCATGACCTGAGCCAAAGGCAGGTGCCCAACTGACTGAGCCACCCAGGCGCCCCGAGCTCCTGTTTCTTGCATGACGTTTCTTGAGAACAGATTCTTTGCAACACCAGCAGCTCTTGGTCCGATGCTCTGCATGTACTGTGCACCACAAATTCCCGTTGGGTGTCTTGAGAGGTAAACTGGACCACGGCATGGATTGTTAATATCAGTATAATGAGAGTTGGTATTTGCAGAGGCTAATATTATGCACCAGGCACTCTACTGGGTACTTTGTCTTCGCAGTCTCAGGTCAACCCTACAATGACCCTTTAAGGTAGATTTTTATTGCTACCCCCCATTTTACAGTGTAAGAAAAAACTGAAGCTCAGAGAGTTACGGCAACTAGTCCCTGATCCCACAGCTTGTAAGTGGTGACATCAGACCACCCAGAGAAGCATGCCTCCACAACCCAGCTCTGAGCTGCAACATGTTATCCCTTTCTCCCTTATGGATAACTGGTCCTCGGTTCCATCTTTCTTAAAGAAGAATGTGGGAATAAATGGGCGTGCTGCAGAAGTCCTGGGTCCGTCTCTACTGGGCTCTCTTACAGGCTGTGTGCCCTTGGGGGAGTGAGTCCTCTGCTCTGCTCTCCCACCTCAGGTAGTGTCTGTAAACTCTGCTGTGTTGGGGTAAAGAGACCGTCCCAGACCACAGGAGCATGTTCATGTATGTTCTTCTGCTGGCTGAGCGTGTGATGAATGTATGTGCTCAGACACATCTGCTCTCCACTTGATGGCTGTGTGGTCTTAGGAATGTTACTTGACCTCTCTGAACTTCACTCGTAAAATGGGACAATAATGAGGACATCTATTTATTTCGGTGGGCTGCTGGAAGGGTTAAAAGTGTGCTGGTTATTATCACTGTTATCCTACAAGGTCAGGTTCAAGGTTAATAAAATGGAAGGGAAGCTACTTCAAAGATGTCTTTTTAAAGTTATAGAGGGAAGCAACTGAATTCTTCTTAGCATGAACTGTTGGTATTTTAAGCGTCCTCTAGATCTCCCCCTCCCTCTGCAATTCCTTTCCCTACCCTTCTTCGTGTGATCTGACAATGCTGAACCCCGCGATTTGGGTCTGGGAGTCCGAAGGCTGGCAGTGCTTTGGAATGATAAGAGTTAAGCATTGTCCAGCTCAAAGACGTGGAAAAACTCCACAGAGACGCAGAAGGAGATATTTCCATCTCTGATAAGGAGTGAAAACGGAGCAACTCATTCCATATGGGCTGGCCGGAGGGGCAGGAAGGAGCTGGCGAGGTCCGCAGGCTGCATGGCCTTGGTGGGGCAAGTCAGAGGACCAGAGTCCAGGATGGGGAGGGGGCATTACAGGAGTGCACCCAGATTTCCTGATGGGTGGCAGCAAGAATGTGTGTCAACATCTGTCATGTTGGAAGAAATTGCAGCTTTAACGAGAGCGGGCTGTGGGAAGAAGGGTGGTTTTCGTTGCTTTTCAGCTTTGAGTCCATCTGGGTAAGATCCGGATGGATTTTAGAGGAAAATCACACAGTCCATCTTGGTGGGCTGTTTGGCAGGACCGGAGAATGTTATTTCCCTTAAAATCTGTGCCTGAAAAATAAATTAAATACTGCTCGAGTCAAGTGTGATTAACCAACCGTTTGGCTGGCTTCAGCCCACTGATGTGGGTTCCATTCTGTGCTATTCTAATCCCGTCCTCTGGGCTATTACCCAAGCTGTGCCTTCTGCCTGCAGGGCTCTTTCTCCTCATTTTTTTTTTTTTTTTTTTTTACCAGGATACTTACTAACACTTACCTAATAGTGTTTCCTGGCCAGGCATTTTCTAAGTGCTTTCTAAAACATTAACTTCTCCATAATCCTTCCAATGAAGCTATAGGGTCGGTTTTATTATTATCCCCGATCTGTTAAAGAGGAAGCTAAAATGATCCATCCACACCATGCAGCTGGAGGGTAGCAGAGGTAGGACCGGAACTCGGGTGACACGGCCCCAAGTTCCATGAACTTGACCACCACACTGTACACTTCCTTGACTCTCTCAGTGCCTCTGGCCTCTGCTTAGACTTCCTGGTCAGGGATGTTGTGTTAACCTTAAGAGTCAGGTGGTCTGACTCTCTGCTGATCTTTTTAGTAGCATTTACCTGCCCTCCTTAAGGTATGAGAGAGTCCCAGAAGTGTCCCATTCAGATTTCCCTTCGCCCAAGAGCTGGGCAGTGCCCCAGGGCACAGCCTCCAACTGTGGCCCCTTTAAGAGCTGCTTTGGCTTTGGATGGAGGGACGAGGGATGGCCATTTTGGTCCCAGGATCTCTGTTCTGAAGCGCCCCTCTGTTGACCAAGACTGTCATTTGGAGGGCAATCTGCTTCTCCCTTTTTCCTTTTCCCTGGCCCCTCTTTTTGGCCTTGTCCACATGCCCGCTGTGTTCTAGTCCTAAACTCTGTGCCTGGTAGATGCTCTTTTATTTTTTCACTAAATGAAATTTTTTTTTGGTATTTTGGTGTTTATTGTGATGCTTCAGAGTGTGCCCGCTTTCCCATTTGGTCACTCCCTACCCCCAATTTGAGCAAGATCCTTGGTATCCCTTCCTTCAGAGAAAAGTTGAGATTGCATAAAATGAAAGAATATGGCATCTCCTCTTGGCTTTCAGAATTCAAAATCCTACAACCTTTAATGGGGAACTCAAGTCGTAGACAGTATTTGGTTTTGATTATGAATAAGAGTGAGCTCTCATATCCTAAGTTAGAAAAGAATGCCCAGGCTGGCAGGGAGGGGAAAAGATAGAGAGAACTTGAGGATGGAAAGAGAGAAGGGGGCCTAGCGGAGAGGACCAGCCTGAGAGGCTGAACAGATACCAGGGCCTGGATCAGCCTTTTCCTGAAGGCATGTCCACAAACTAAGTGGGCTGAGTGGCATGAAATTGTCCAGTCCTGCTCTAGTGAGTGCTGGAGACCAAGTGGCCATCCTTCCCAGTGGGGTCCAGCTGGGACCTCCTTTCAACAGCAGCCAACATGGACATGTTGAACATCTAATCTGCAGGGCCCTGAGACTTTGCTGGGTCCCAGGGTGACCTTCCCCTCTGAACAACCTCCCCTCTCATTGTCTCAGTCACTTGTAAGATGGAGGGGGATGGAGATGGAGGCTGGGGCCCTGAACATCCCCATGATGTGTGGTGGTCCAGGGCACCAGAAATCCCCCCACATACTCTGAGTTGGGGAGGTTGAATGGGACCAGCACGAGTTTGTCTTCCCTGACTTTGGATCAAATTCTCAATTACTCACCAACTTATGTGTCTATTTCTCCCCATTTATCATCGCCAGAAATTGTCTTCCCTGCTTATTTATTGTCTTAGCACCTCTGTCCTGCCTCAAAGGTGAACTCCACAATTTTAGGAGTAGGTGGCTTTGTTCATGGTTCCACCACATCCAGTGCTTGGCCCAGGACAACCCACGTCCGCATTCAGTACTCTTGAAGAAATAAACGAAGCCCTTCTTATCTACAGAATCAAGTCCAAACACACAGTGTGTTACTGTGGATGTCTTATTGGTAAGTAGATGCATGGATCGGTTCAGAGGAGCGTTGAAGGGGAGGGGTAGGTCAGGCCACTGAGATCCTGGTGGGGGTCATGCTAGTCACGGGAATAGGGAGAAGACCATCTCAGCCAGAGTCAGGGCCATGCTGGTGAACTCAAGAGGTGGAAATGGTCCAGGTGGACATCTCCTGCTGGAGGTCAGCAGTAGAACACCAATCTGCCTGTCACAGTCCTGTTACTGTGAGGTGGACCTCGGCCAAGTTTAAAGGTACAGCCTCTTACCACCTCCTTTTATTTCAGGAGGATAAGATTCCTGATCACTTAACTCACTTTATGCTCCTTTAAAAGCTTCTCTGCTAGAGCTACAAATCCTTCAAGAGCCACCCCAAATGGGAAGCACCATAGGCTTGCTCTCTGCATAGGCCCTTGGTGGGCAGTAAATCAGTGTCCTTGGTTCACTCTTTTCTTAGAGCCAGAGATAGGAGTTGTTTGCTGGAGATGGTGAATGGGCCAAGGGCTCTCTGGAGAGTGGAGTCTCCCTGCAGAGAGTAGAAGGGGGCTGTAGGAGGGCAGCTTGAGGGGTATACTTGAGAACACTTGATCTGTATTCTCTATTTGATTCTGGGACCCAGGAGTATCTCCAATCCCTAGTAGTCAGTCAAGGGGAGAGAAGAGAGGCCAGTCAGTGTTTGGGGACTGGTCGGTCCCAGCAGGCTGGTGAAAGACAAACAGGCTAAGAACTATGAAAGTGAGCAATAATGAATGTGTATTCAAAAGACCTTCACAAAAATATATCTGGAACTCTCTATATTCCTGATGTAATCCATGTTTTTTAAAATAAAAATAAAAGAGCACAGCCAAGCCAAGAGAAACAAAAAATATATGTATATGGTTAATCCCTTTACCTAGACATAACATCATTAATATGTTGTGGTGAGACTTCCAATAATTTTATGCATAAATATATGTGCTTTTTATTAAAATGGAGTTATACAATATATACCACTGTATGGCCCATCTTGCTCACTCAGCCTTATGTCAGGATGCATTTCCTGGAAAATTTGGGGAAACCAAAATCATCATTTTTGATTGTTACATAAGATTCCAATGGATGGATGGCCAGTGATTAAATAGGAATTTAACCAACTTACTATGGCTGACATTTAGGCTGTTTCTAAATTTTTTGCACTCCTGAATAACCGTGCAGTGGGCCTCCTTTTATGTCCCCCTTTTCATACATTTCTGCATATCTTTTTGAACATCACAAATAAGATTTGTTATCTGTCACCATGAGATGTCTGAATTTTCAACAGATTCTTGGACTGGTGGCTCATCTTCATCAGCTCATTCAATGTCAGCACTGGTCTCATCCCCAGTAGCTTGTCCAGAATGACTCCCTTTTCCATGCAGCTCTATGAGCTTTCCCAACTCAAACTTGGGTTCCCTCAGCATTTTTATTGTCCCAGCAAAGACATCATGGAGTGGATAAATCGACTGGCCAGCCTTTTCTATGTCTTCCAATGCCATAAGGAATTAATTTGTTGGCCACTAATTTCAAGTCATTTGTCTGCACCTGTCATGATTTCCATCACCTTCTTCCGAATGTGGTGGACCTGTTGGTGCGGAGTGCAAGAGGGCTTCCAAATCTGATGTTGCGTTTTGTAGTAGCGCCAAAACAAAATAGATGAAGCAAATAACCATCAGTATTCTTGATGTCAACATGAGCTTTAGTCATAGTCCGCCATTTTGTTGGCCATGGAGCACATTTTGTCACATGTAGGATTCAGGCCATGGAAATTAGTCAGGCGGTATTTGCCCTGAACAGCTTCAGAATAAGCTTGAATTTTCCAAAGGCAACTTCAACATTCTGCATATCAGCAAGGCTCACTTCGAAAACATGACCCTGGAAGCCATTAGAAGTGATTTTAGTTTCTTGAGTTCTCATGACTGGTGTTTTTCCAATATTTCTTATATTGAACCTAGTGGGTTTGTACCAATCTTTCTTAGAAAATGGATCAACCACTTTCTTCTTGGCTCCCTTTTTGCTGCCTCTCATGAAGGCGCTGGTTCCTGCCAACTGCCATGGAGCTGCTCAGGGAGCCAAGAGGGCTCTGCCTATTTCTTCATAATAAATTAATTTAAGTAGAATTTCTGAGCCAAAGGGTATGCACCTTTTAATGATTTTTTTGGATAAACGTTGCCAAGACAACTTTCAAAAAATGGATATGAGTTAAATTCTCATGAGAAGTATTTATGAGAAGACATCCTAATAGAAATTACTTGAAAAGCAGTGTGTGCTTGTGACAAGGCAATCAAACCACACAGAAAATAAAGTGAAAGTTGTTGCTTTCATTTTCCTTCCTAGAGAAGGTCATGGTGTGACTGTGCTGATATCTGATCCCGATTTTTACCCAGTCTGGATCCTGCCAGGCTAACTGCATCCTCTTCATAAAATCTGCCTCTGGACTCTAAGCTCTGGGATGTCAGAGGCTGTATCTGCTATGCCCATTTTTGCAGACCAGTGTCTATTTCAGGGCCTGGCACACAATGGATGTTTGTTGTGTTTGTAGTTAATTGCTGTGTAAGAAATTATCCCCAAATTTGACAGGTTAAAGTGATACACATTTATCATCTCAGTTTCTGTGGTTCAGAAATCTGGGCATGGCTTGACTGGGCGGATCTGGCTCAGGATCTCTCAGGAGATGGCAGCCAGAACATCAGTCAGGGCTGCAGTCTCATCTGAAGACTTGGCTGGGGCGGTAGGCTCCACTTCCAAGGTTGTTCCGTCACATGACTGGCAAGAGGCCTCAGTTCTTGTGATGTGGGTTTTCTACAGGGCTGCTCACATGGTGGCTGGACTCCCAAAAGAGGCAGCAAAATGGAAGCTGGAGGCTCTTTTATGACCTAGCCTCATAAGTCATACTCTGTTACCTCTGCAATTTTTCCCTGGTTGCCTAGGTCAGTCTATTCAGGATGGGAAGGTTTTCTACCTAGGGGCATTAATTCCTTCCAGACAGCAGGGATCGTTGGGATCCATCCTGGAGGCTGGGCCAACACATTTACTAAAATGAGCTAAGTGAATGATTGAGTGGATGACTCCTAGCCCCAGAACTAGAAGAGGCTAACAGTGCTCCCTTTGTCTTTCAGGCCATTCTGTGTAGAGATGGGAGAATTATCTGAGAACTGAGTTTTAGACTATGTGGTGGACTTGCTGTAGAAGCTGCTGGTCTGAACATATTCCTGCCTAGAATTGGGATGGGCAAGCAGAGGCTTACAACTGACCAGGACATATGGGAATTTTCCAGAGGGGCTGGGGTCTTATAGTTCAGGCCATAGGCTTAGAGAGAAGCTGGTTCTTGCTGCTCTAAGGAATGCCAGGCCTGCATGTCAGTCAAAGTAGGGTGGGTCATTTGGCCAAAGGAGGTCACTCTCATCATTGGAATACTCAGTAGTTTATGACCTCCATAAAGCTATTAGTCCTGGGAGATGAGGGGAAAAGTGGTTGCCAGCACCCTCTGCCTCTCCAGGGCCCATTAGCATCGAGGTTGTAAACTCGGTCTCGGGCCATGGGTGACTGCTTTTATTATCAATCAATTACTCGTGCTTGTCAGCAAGTCTTGAGCCTCCTACAAGCATAGAATGTGGCCAGATAACCATGGGTGACTCTGGGCAATTAAGGTCTACAATGCAGGGCTCAGTTTCCCCATCTTTACAGTAAAAGGGGTGTCCTAGATCAGAGGCCCCCACACATCTCATTTCTCAAATATATTTCCTTTCTTCCACTTTTGTTGTGTCTATTTCATGTTTTGCAATTATTTCTTGAGCAATCAGCATTCCTTAAAAATTTATTTTTCTTCTCCATTAACATCATTAAAGACAAGTGTCTTTATATAAAAAGGAACATACAACTGACTATCACAGATTCTGAGCACCATAGGCATGCCTTCACCCAGGATGCATGAGGCCCCAGAAAAATATTTTTTATAGAGCCCTGTCTATGTAAACAATTGGAGTTACCTGAAATCAGCAGGTCTGGACAGTTTTGGTAGCCTGAGTCCATGAAAGAAATATCACACAGGCCCGTGGGGGTGATCTGTACACCAAGATGCCCTTCTGGAACTAGGAATGGCCATGGGGCCCTGTGACAATCCCAGAGTATGAGTCCAGGAGCTCCTCAAGGCATCTGGTTGGTCTCACACATGGGTCAGAGGGTCAGAGAGAGACACAAAGTGGGGGGGTCATAGGGACCAGGACCCATGTAGGTCCCATCCAGACTCAGAGCACTCTGCTCAGAGAGCAGAGCCAGCCCTGTGTGGTCCCAAGCATCAGAGGAGACTTAGAACAAGGAAGGTAGTTCAAAGGATCGGGGGCTGGGTCCGGGTCTTCTCTTGCTCAGATCTAAGGGCCAGACTGATCACTGGACAATCAACATTTTCATGATGAGTTGTAAACGTTCTGGCCAAAACATGAAATGAACATATTTTTGTTCATTTGTAAAGCCAAATCACTTTTAAAGGAACAATTCTGTTCATGCAGTGGAAATCAAGAACCAAGAACCAAAGCTGAGGCTCAGTCTTGGTACCTTCTAGGACTACAGAGGACCAAACATTCCTATTGTTATACTCACTACTCTTCACGGAGCAACCGTTTTGCCCAAAACCCTTTGCACATACTATTTCTTTCTTTTTCTCTTCCTTCCTTCCTTTTTCTTTCTTTCTTTCTTTCTTTCTTTCTTTCTTTCTTTCTTTCTTTCTTTCTTGAAGGTTTTATCTATTTGAGAGAGAGAGAGAGAGCATAAGAAAGAGCACAAGTGGGGCAGGGAGGAGCAGAGGGAGAGAGAGAAGCAGGCTTCCCACTGAGCTGGGAACCTGACACAGGGCTCAGTCTCGGGACCCTGAGATCATGACCTAAGCCAAAGGCAGAAACTTAACCAACTGAGCTGCCGAGGCACCGCTTGCATGTACTATTACTTAGCCTTTACAAGAATCCTGTAAGGGAGTCCCTCTTCACATATGCACAAACTGAGATTCACAGCAACTTCTTTAGGCATAAGAATTTGCAGGAGCTGTTGGTCTCCAAGAATTATTGTCTAATAATCGCATCTAACATTTACTGAAGGCTTTCTATGTTTTGAGCACCATACATGTACCAAGTTCCTAATTCTCACAACTATATGTTGAGGTAGGAACTACCATCATCCCCATTCTACAGATGAGAGGACAGAGGCTTGAGAGGTTCTATCACAGGCCAAAATCATAGAGCTTGTGCATCAAGGAGATGGGATTTGAATGCAGACCATCTAGCTCCAGCACCAAACCCTCACACTGCCTTTCTCCCCCTCACTTCTCCAAGATTCTAAGCCAAGAAGTATCTAGTAAGCGGATCTTCTGGAAGAAATGTGTGTGGGCACAGACGCTACTACTCAGCTTAGTCTTTGGAAGTAGAAAACTAGACTTTAAATCCTTGAGGGCAACTTATTCATTTCACTTCTCTAAGCCTCATCCTAGGGGATGATTTCATCTTGCTGGAGGATTCTGTGGGGATGACAACACATAGGGAGTTCAAGGTGAGGGGCTACTAGGGACCTGCTAGCATTTCTACTCTTGGCCCAAATTACCCAAGGAAGTGAGGACAGCCTCATGGCAAGGACACCTTCACCGCGTGTGGATGGTGGAATTAAGCTCCCAGGTAAGCAGGTGGGGGTGGTGGTGCATGCTGACGTCTCGAGAAATGTTGATTCCTCGTTTGGCAAGACTTGGCGCAGGTGGAAGTGGGGTAGGTTGGAGATTGGAAGAACTTATGTGTCTGTGTCTCAGGTTGGGTTCTCTGGAAGCAGACGCTGAGGCAGAGTTTGGGGGTGCAAGGTGTTTGTGAAGGATCAACACCCATGAAAGAAGGTGTTGACAGACAGAAGGAAAGAGGATCTTCAATGCAGACCTGGCTTGATGAGGAGTTCTGGAGTAAACGGTGCCCCACAGCTGTCCTGCATCAGGGCCAAACTGGCTGGGAATTTAAACCTCCATCGTGGGCCCCTGGAAGGACATGGGCCAGGTGTCTCTCTGCAGCTGAGAAAGACCTGAAAGGGCTGGCCACTGGGGGCCATCTGCTGACCTCCCTCACTGTAGGGGAACAGCAAGCCCTTTCGTGAAGAGGGATCTGGAAGGCAAATCTGTGATGACCAAGCCTGCTGGGGGGGGCGGGGTGGAAAGAGCATCACCCAGAGTGGGCAAACCATAGGTTTAGCAGATTTTCTGCCACCCTCTCTGAGTCCCCCAGCCCAGGGGGGATATGTGTGTCTCACTGTCCAAGTCCTGTCTGGCCATCAAGAATGCTTACAGCACCTCCTCGTGTCGCTATCCGTAATGCTGGTGATGGCACTCGGGCTGGTCAGACAGTCATCACGGAACCCAAATGGGAATCCCACGAGTTCCCCATTAGCCTCATGGCCAAAGGCTAGAAATGGGAGCTGTCGAGGTTGTTTGCCCTCAATCCCCAACATCTAAGACACAGCAGGCCGATCCTTGGCCAATTAAGGCTTCCAAAGACAGTTTCTGGGCAGCCGCTGATTCCCCAGAACCCAAGAACTTCGGGGACACCTAAAGGAACTCAGGCTTGTGGGTCTCGGAGAAGTCAGGCTGAGGTCCTGCTAGGTTCTGCCTTTCTGTTTCCTTAAGATGTTGAAGGATGTCAGTGTACTTGGAGGACTCAGTGGATTTTCAGAACATCTGAAGAGAAACCGGTGACGGGAAGAGAGTCAACACTGAGAGTGGTGAAAATTGCAGGACAATCATACGTGACTCCTAATAACAGCATGACTAATAGCTAGAACACACCCACTTATAAAATAATTAGCAGGGGCACCTGGGTGGCTCAGTGGGTTAAGTCTCTGCCTTCAGCTCAGGGCATGAACTCAGGGTCCTGGGACCAAGCCCCACATCAGGCTCTCTGCTCAGCAGGAAGTCTGCTCCCTGCCCCCCCGCCCCGCTTTCTCTGCCTGCCTCTCTGCCTGCTTGTGATCTCTGTCAAATAAATAAAATCTTAAAAAATAATAATTAGCAATTTATTATTTCATAAAATATTTCTGTAATGAAACACTTGCGTACATATAAAGCAATTCACCATTATTATAGCTGGTGTTTTTTGAACACTGCTGACTGCTTGCATTACCTCATTTCCTCTCCCAGTAACCCCAGAAAGGAGATAACTAGTATCCTCCCCATTGTACAGATGGGGAAATTGAGGGTCTAAGAAATTAACTCCTTTGCCAAGTTCATGATGTGCCCTGGAATGAGTTGGAGCAAGTAGCAGGCTTACTCAGAGCAGCACAGAAGCAACCTCTGGCTTTTAAAAGCACAAACTTTAGAGCCAGATGGCTTGAGTTTGACTCCCACCTGGACGACTTATTTACTGTGTGACCCTGGACAAGTTATTTAGCCTCTCTGTTCCTCAGTTTCTCATTTGTCAAATGGGGCCGGTCATATTTAAGAACCACAAAGAGGTGGTGGGATGATTAGGTGACTCAGCATCTCATTTCCATAAGTGACAGCCTTTCTTGTTACTTTGTGCAAATATGTTCATAAAACCGATCCCAAAGCTCTCGCCTGTTTGAGTCCCACCATGGTGATGAGAGAGCCATGGCATCCTTTGACCTCGGGACCCAGGAGAGGAGCGTCTGTACAAATTTCCCGGATCTGCTGACTTCAAGGTTGAAAACTGTCATTTGCAGATCTCGTGATTCTGCAAGACGCGGAATGGTGGCAGGCTCCGCCAGGTGGTTTTTCGGGTCTCACCAGGCTCACTCATGCAGCCACTGTGAGCTACAGGTTAGGGCCAGTTGGGCTAGAATGTCTCCCGCAGGCTTCTCTACACCCCATGTAGTCTGTCCCCAGCCAGTTAGCCCCAGGGTTTCCCACAGTGGCTGGGAGGTTCTCAGGGGGAGAGAAGAAGCTGCAAGGCATCTTGGGGCCTTAGCTCAGAACAGGTGTAGAATTGCTTCTACTATGTTGTATTGGTTAAAGCAAGTCACACTGGCCGGCCAGCTCACATTCAAGGTCTGGAGAACAGGCTCTGCCTTCTCCTGGAAGAGCTGAGAAGTCCCATTGTAGAGGACCGGCTAGAAGCAGCCACATTTGCGAAGAACCCACCAGTTACTATATAACCTACATCTGGGGGTGGCCCCAGTTTCAAATTTTCTGCTCCACTCTCATCATAAACCAGACCATGACACCAGAGGGCATGTGGTACAAATACCAACCCTTGTCTGTCTACCTGTATTCATCAGTCTCTCATACTCCATAGTGAGAAAGACTCTTTTTCATGGCATGTGGCCCAGACCCTAGCTAGACACGTCCAACCGCCATAGAATATTTACCTTGTGACTTGGGGGTCTGAGTCCTGATTCAGATCACACTTGCTGTGCTGCTGTGGGCAAACCACTTCCCCTCTCTGGAACTCAGTTTCTTCATCTGTAAAATGGGACTCATCGTAGTGTCTATGTCTCAGGGCTGTAGGAAGGCTTACGGGAGACAATAGGTGTGAAGTGCCTGGCACTGGCGTCATTAATTATTATTATCGTTATCGTTATTGTTATTACTGTTGCTATTATTATTGTTGTTGTTGTTGTTGTTGTTGTTCTGGTTATTATTATTCTCCACAACTGGAGATTGGAACTGTGTTTTCCTCTCGTTTCAAGGATAAACTAAGGCACCTACCTTCTCGAGGCCAGAAAAATGAGACAAAATAAGTAATAACCGAGCTCAGTGTTTAACCTCTCCGAGCCGGTGAGGGGGAGAATGGCAGGAAGGATCAAGAAGGCAATTTGGAAGTATAGAGCCTAGTCTATGGCCTTATTGTCCTGAACGCGCCCGATCTTGTCTGATCTCGGAAGCTAAGCAGGGTCGGGTCTGGCTAGTACTTGGATGGAAGGGGAAGTACGGAGCTGAGCGCTCACAACCACCTCTCTGGCTAGTCTTTTCCTGTTTTTCTTCCCCTGCGCGCATCTCAACAGTCAAAGATCCAGACCAGCGGTTCCCACCACAAGCCACATTTGAAGGGTTTGTTCAACATTAAATAAAGGGTCATCTGGCCAGAGAAGCTTGTGCCTGGAGGCCTTCTAGCCCGGGTTCTGTGGCTCGGGCATGCGGGGATGTCTCTGATCAACACTCAGCTCCTATCCATGCATGCCAGCTCTGGATCGGGCATGCACACGGGTCCCTGCAGGGGCTAGGGCTGGGGAAGGCTGGGGCACAGCTTCCCATCAGCCACGACTCTTGGGCTCAGCCTGGAAAATGTACCCACTTCGAAGATCCTGCCCCAAATTCCTGATCTTCCCTAATTCTCTCGTTGCTTCTCTGAAGCCTGGAGCGCAGCACAAACTTCTCTTCTCCATCCAACAGCACCTTTGGGGCCAGGGAGTGGGTGAAAGGAGTTTGGCATTCTGAGCTGGAAGCACGTGCTCTCCGGTGGCTAGCTGTGTGTGTGCTTGGAAGCCCTCCGCGCCCTATCTGATCCCTTCCATTCTGACAGGCGGGCAGAACGGGAATTACGAGTTCCTTTCGTCCGATGGGGGAGCTGGAACCGTGACGGCTGTGGTGATCATAATCCGTGTTTGCCGAGCTTTTCCTATGTGCCAGACGACATGCTAAGAGCCGCAGATGCTCGGTCTCCTTCAAGCCCATCGATTTTTTCCATTTCTCTAATGAGTTCTCCGAAGCCCAGCAAAGTGAAGCCACATGCCCCAGGCCACACAGCTGGTAAGCAGCACCACCAACGCGCTAGACTCTGGTTCATAATCGTGAGCATTTTTCCTAAACCTTATGCGCGGGAGGTTCAGATGAGCTAATGAGAATGCTTTCCCTCCCTCCAATTAGGTGCCCACGTGGCTTGGGCTAGCAACGTCTCCACGCTTGCCTTTTTTTTTTCCTTTAAATAAATGGTTCTAGTTATCTGTTTTTGCATAAAAAACCAACCCCACTTTTGGTAGAGTTAAACAGCCATCGTCTTACTCTCATGATGGTGTACGTCGGTCATGGAGTCCTGGCAGATTCAGGATGGCTCACTCGTGCTCCCTAATGGCTGAGGCCTCATGGAGTGAGAATGGCTGGGACGGCTTGCCTGGAGCCACATGGAGTGCCCGAAGACTATCAGATCCACATGGTGCTGTCCCTACCCAGCTCTGCTTCCTCTCCCTTCATCTTCCAGGAAGGCTTTCTTACCCCCTCCCCACAATGAACCTCTTACACTCCTAACTCTGTCTCACCATCTGTTTCTCGAGAGATCTGAACTGTGGGGCACCTGGGTGGCTCAGCTGGTTAAGCGTCTGCCTTTGGCTCAGGTCATGATCCCCGGGTCCCAGGATCGAGCCTCGTGTCCGACTCTCTGCTCAGCAGGGAGCCTGCTTCTTCCTCTGCCTGTGGCTCCCCCTGCTTGTGCTCTCTCTCTGCCAAGTAAATAGATAAAAATATTAGAAAGAGAGAGAGAGAGAGATGCAAACTGACACAAAGGCAACAGATCCAAGGGGAGAGGAAGAGCAAAGAGTGGGCGGCCATCTTGCACTCACTCCGTCCACCCCACCGATGTGTGACACGCACTCACATGAAAACAAGCTCACACGGCCCAAATGTACAGCTCCATGAACTCCCACGAGGTGGACACACGTATTTACCATCAAGGTGAAGAAATAAACTTTACCAGCCTCTCAAATCCCCTCACCCCCGCCGCCGGCAGTGCCCTCCTGATCTCCCACCAGCCTCCTACCCAGGGATAATAATTATCCAGACTTCTAACATCAAAACTTTAACTTGGCCGGGTTTTGTTCTTTACATACCTGGGGTCGCAGAGTGCACACTCGATTGTGTCTGGCCTTGCTCACATGACGTTGTGTTTGACATTCAGCCGTGTCACATTCAGCCACGTCACATCCGTGTTGTTGAGTGCGATCCCATTCATTCGTTTTTGAACTATTCCCTCATAGGACTCTATCACAGTTTATCTGTTCTATTATTGGTGAATCACTAGACTTTTGGGGGATCATATGCCTTATCCTTAAGGGGCATCTTCGAGCGTGCACTGGTATCTTACATACCCCACTGTAGCAATAAGCTTTGCATGTCGTAAAACATATACAGAAACACGTAGAAATTCTCAAAGATGATATAATCTAGAGGTTTTCATATTTTCTTGCAGCATGCCAGGCAACAGTGCCTGCACCAACCCTCACTCGGTGGGCTCCTGGCTTGAGCGACAGGATCCTAATAACATGTCTACACTGAAACAAGAGGTCGTGCGGCATATTTGGACGATCCTAGCCCTTGAAGTCGGACAGACCTGGATTTGTCTCTGTTTACTAGCCGCGCAGCTCTACATAAGGAATGCTATTTCCTCATTTAGGGGTGCTTGGGTCTCTGCCTTGCATTCAACCGGCAAAGGTTGTGTCCCTACTATGTTCCAGGCTCGGCTCTAGACCCTGCACAGATAGTGGAGACCTGCAAAATCACAGCAATGGGCATTGCCGTATGGTTCGAATTCTGGGAGAGAGGGAAAAATTGGATGCAGTAATCCACTCTAGTGCACAGGCCAAAGAGACCGGGGTGTTTTTGGTAATTGTTGGAAAAGCGCCATGATGGAAGCAGACGGCATGAGGCCAGCTCGCATACAGGTTGCCCTGGGTTTTCCTGCCCTGGACCTTCCATCCATCCAGTGGTCTCTCTGCTTCCAAGGCTCTCCCTCCCCTGGCTTCTCCTCCACCATGCGGTGGGAGGGGGCCGGGTCTCTGGCGGCAGGGGGAGGAAGTCAGAGGAGCAGGGGAGGCAGGGATGGAAGGGCAAAAGGCATAATGGGGGGGGTTTGATGAAACCGCATACCCCCACATACCCACCTGAGTGCCTGCTTCTCCCTCCCTTTCCCTGGGTTATCTGGACGTGGTGTCTAATTGAAATTGAAGACCTGTTTCTCTGTGTGCCTGCACAGTCTGATCTCGAATGTGGGCTACCACAAAGTGGGCCCTGGTGCTTTCTGCTCCCAGGAATCTGACAAGGTGATGGATGCCCAGCCAGGCTCTTTCCTCAAAGGCCTGGAGCCAGGCTTTTGCTTCAGCCCTGGAGTTGAAGATTCATCCACCACACCAGTCTCGCGTGCTGACCGAACCCAAGAAGACCTCAGGGAAACGGGTGCCCAGACAGTCCCGAGACACGCATAAAGGCTTGAGTAAAACCCGGGGATCAGTGCTGTCAGGCCGCCTGGCCACTAAGCCTCGAGGTTTTACCAGCCTACAAAACCGTAGGAGAAATGAGGCGTTTCTGTGAATGACGGTAGGCAAACAGCTCCTTATCCACGGGATCAGGGTAGGTCTGAGTGAGGGGACCATTGTTTCAAAAAAGCAGGGTTTTTTGTTTTTTTGTTTTTCCATCACAAATCCCTTGGAAAATCTGGTAAGAGAGATAAATCTCTTAATCAGGGTGCATAAAATTGTACAAGAAGTTTTAATAACCACAGTGAGCCAAACTTAAAACAGGACAGGTGTGCTTCTAAGTTCTTATAGTTGCTCATTTAATCCTTACAAAACCTCAGGAGCTGATCTCTTCTTGTGCCTATTTATTCTAGGTTGTTCAGATACTAAGTAAGGCAGCTGGGGCTGAACTCGAGAGTCAGATCCGTGGTCCCCTCCCTAACCCCTAGTCCACCTTGCCTTACAGGGACCCTGGTAGAGAGTGATCGAGCTATAATTCTCTATGGAATTCAGGAGAACTAGGTTTTAAAAACTCATATGTTACAATTCAGGTGGATGCCTGTTGGTTTTGCCTGTCTGATGTCCTTTCCTGTGTGAGCCACCTCCTTACTCACACCCCACCTGCCTTTCAGTCCTGGTTGTTCGGATTGGCAGCAACCACTGTTGTAGCATGAGCCAGTGGTACTCTAGACCAGGTTAATGAGAGCCCGCATTCTCCTGGCTACGGAGATTGGTTTAGGAGAGGTGGGCACACAATCCAAGCAAGACCAATCAGATGCCTGTGAGTGTTAGGGGGCTTCTGAGGGAGCTACCGGGAAAAAGAAAATCTCCTTTCTGCTGAGGTTGCTAAGAGATAAATGTTCACATTTCGAAGTGATCGGAGGAATAAGCCCCATTGAACATGAAATGAAAACAGAGAAAACAAATGCTAGAAAACAAAGAGAGAGTCTAGATGACCACTGTTCAATTATCAGGTGATCACATGATCCATCCATGTCTGAATTCCTCTTGAGACAATACTTGGAGGGGAGTTGCTCTGTTATGTTAACTGAAAGAGCCCTTAGAAATACACAGATGTTTTATCATCTTCCTCCTTTTTCCATCTCTGAACACAGTCTGTATCCCTGGCACAGACGACAGACACATGGTATAGCATCGTTTGAGGAAAGATCGAACGGCGTCCTACAGCACTCCCTGGCTATAAAGACTGGAGACACGCTGCCCTCTTAGTTAATTTTCAGGCCCCTATGGTAGGTGTTAAGTCTCAAATATTTGTTCCCTACATGCTCAGCACGCACAGTTTCTTAAATAGTAGGCTATCCATAATTGCTTACTAGCATAATAGGATTATAAATAAAGCCTTTGCTATCTTGGAACTTGAGCCAAACTTCAAAGCGGAGGATAGCAATGCCTGCTAAGCGCTCACACCTTCTGGACCCTATTTACGGGACAAGCTACAGGAGACCTACCACTGGTTCTTATCACCCATCAGAAGGTGAGGAACGTGGGGGTGGAAACTGGAGTATGAGGGTTTCCTTAAAGAGCTGTTAGATGCTTGTGTCTTTCTCTTTCCACCGTCCTCTTTTCCTGGATTACCCTTCTCCTTAATACAAGTGGCAAACGCTATGTAACAGTTTCAGTGTGGCCCCCTCTAGGGAGCTTTCCATGACTTCTACAGCTAGAGCTGTTCCTCCTATGCCCTTGATACTTATGTGGGTTATAGTGCTTGAACATACACCCTAACAGTGTAGTAGTGTGATACGTCATCTCTCTGTTAGACTAACAGGGCCGACCTGGCACAGACCTGTTCATCTCTAAGCACCTGAGGTGGTGGCTGGGGGAGGCGTTTATGTGACTCTCTTTTTCCTGCTAAAGGAAAGGCCTTTACCTTTCACAGGCTTGGATGTGCAGACATGGGCCAAGAGCTAAGGTTGGGAGTAGACATGGAGAAAGCAGAATCCCTCTATAAAACAGAGCATGAAGAATTTGGAGCTCTACGAGGTAGAGTGTAGAGGTGGGGTGGGGTAAGGTTGAGGAGAAGGGACAGAAGGGGACATAGAGATCTAGGAGCTGGGGACCGGCCATGAGGACAGGCTGCCACATACAGTGAAGGGCCAGGGGTTGACCCCACTGCGCAGGATGGCCAGAGGCTTCAGGCAGCAGGGACATCTATTATTAATTTGAATTTGGAAAGAAATTTTTGTGACAGTTCCCCCACACCCCACCCACCCCTGGTATCTTTTCATCTTAAGCAGAAGCTTTGACGTAGCCAGAAATCTAATGAGACAGTTTTTGCTTTTATCAGGGGCTTGATTTGAAGGACGGATAAGGGCCGTATTCACAACCGGGCGGGCAGTGTGGAAAAGGGGCAGGGTAGCGATCACCCAACGGAATGATTAAAACAAACTCTGACATCCAAGGCGGGGGATGACAGTGAGATCATAAGTCCTCTGCAAGTTGCTGACATCTGGAGCAGAACTTTTCTGAGGCCCGGAAATGGGGCTTTGATTCCTGGAAGGCCCAGAACGGGGGCTTGGAGCTGTCTCGTATCGAAATTCTGGGCAGGGGGATCCCAGGTGAGGTGGTTCACTGTCTACCTGGCCCAGTTGCCTCACCAGGAACAGCGACACTTGGGAACTTACTAGAAACGCAAATTCTTGGTCCCTGTCCCAAACCTACTGAGTCGGAAATTCTGGAGGTGGGGCCCCGAAAGCCAAGATTTACAAACCTTTTGGGCGATTCTGATGCCTGCCGACTTTGAGGACGATATATTAAGCCTTCAGTAGTTTTGTGTTGAATTAATGAATAAAAAGCTACGGAAACAGAGTACCCTGATAGTGGCCTCTATTTTTCTATCTTTACAAAGGCTTTAACTCTGCACTGAATCATAATTCATCCACAGGCATGCCTCTAGCCCACAAGAATCGTGCTCGAGTCGCTTCCTCTCTAACCTCCCGAAGCTGGACCAATCCATATGCCAGGTAGAGGCTGAGCGTGGTCGTCTTTGGGTCTCGCAGTGAAAGTGGATACCCGGAGGCCTCCCGGGGCTCACAGTCTGATGGCAGATTGCCCGCTGGCCCCAAGAACTGTATTTTTGTTCCGTGATGCGCAAGGAGAGGATCGTGGTGGTTTTTCTTAAACACGTCCAGGGACTTTTAAAAATTGTCTGCTCCGGCAGATTCTCCCAGAGAGGCACGCTTCTTTGCCTGTCAGGCGAGGATATTAAATTAAGCAATTTTCATCAGATAACACATCTTCTGGTTCATGTAAACGTCCCACAAGTCGCTGAGCTCGTAAGTCAGCCTGATAGAAAGCGAGCCGCTAATCCGGTTCACTTTTTAAATGTGTCCTGGGCTAGGTGGGAGCTTGTCCGTGTTCAGGAGCTCTGTAACAACCACGCTAGGTCGTCCCCTCCTCTGTCGGGCTAGAAGCGTTGCTTAGAATCTGGACCCCATGGCGTCAGACCCCATAACCCCAGAAGCCCTGGTCACCGGTGTCATCCAGGAGCAAATAGGGCATGTGGGACGCACAGGAAATGGAGCTGAGATGCTCATAACTTTGGCCACGATGTCTTCTATCCCCCCTTCCAGTGTTCTGCCCAGGTTCAAGTTCAGTGATCTAGTCCTTATTCTTGCACCAGGCCCATCAAATGTCGGCTCCAGGGGCGCCTGGGTGGCTCAGTGGGTTAAGCCCCCACCTTCAGCTCAGGTCATGATCTCAGGGTCCTGGGATCGAGTCCTGCATCGGGCTCTCTGCTCAGCAGGGAGCCTGCTTTCTCCTCTCTCTCTGCCTGCCTCTCTGCCTACTTGGGTTCTCTATCAAATAAATAAATAAAATCTTTTAAAAAAAAATGTCGGCTCCAGCCCTGAGCAGCTGCCTGCTTTCCTCTCCTTATCTCTAAAACCAGAAGACAGCACTCCTTAGGTGTAGAGCGGAATCTGTATAATAGTATATGTAAGATAATTTGCCTCAATAAATTTGGTTATTCTTGTTATTATTATGGTTTGCTCCACATTTTCATCTCTAGGCGTCTGCCTCTTTAAAAAAGTAGATGACCTCTTGTGGAGTACTGGCTATCTACTGAGCATCACTCAAGGTTTTCAATATACCATCTCCGTTCATCTGGGCGACCAGATACTTTACATCCCTGTGGCACAACTGTCCCATCTGTAAAATGGGATGTGGTTTCTGTGAAGATATGAAATTGTATGAAGACAGCATCCTGTGGGATGATGCTTGAGAAATGGCATAGATCCTATTGGTTACATTTGATGCGCTTGGATGTACGTGACTTGGGAATTGAGAACAGAGACATATGACTTAGGTGAAGAGGGACTGGCAGAGGTTGGGGAAGAGATGGGAAGGCATCCAGGGAGGAAGGCACGGCAAGGTCATAGGCATGGGGGATGTGTTCATGGCAGTGAACACGGAGGGGATGCGTGCGTGTGGTCTGGGGAGAAATGCATTCCCCGGTACCATCTCTGTCCTTTCTGAGTGGATGGGCAAGAACGGGACAGTGGGAGCCCCCACTGTGGGGGGTGGAGGCACAAATGGGCACAGAAATGTTGACTAGGCTGAGAAGTGGTCAAATGCATGTAGACATGCCCGCTGCCCTATTTGCCACATCTGTGCTCCCACCCCAGCTGCCGTCACTGTGCCAAGCTCTGAGTAGGTGTTCACATGTTTGTTGACTGAATTTAGGGACAAGCAGTTAAGATCCCTAATCATAAAAGGAACCCTGCTCTCCCAGGTAGTATTTGACCAACTAAACCCAGCCCATACCCATCTTTGTGATGTAAAAAAGAGGCAGGAATCAAAAATCACTCTGAGTCCCCACCTGAAATGCTGTGTGCCCACCTGGGATGCTGTTCTCCCGGAATAGTTGGCAATGCACCCACCCACAGTCACCAGGTCAGAAACAGGATGCACTGTCAACGTTGTATTTTAAATAAACAGCATTTTTCTTAGTGTAGGTATATCCCAAATATTGAATGAGACATTCTTATACCAAAAAAAAAAAAAAAAACTCCATTGATCTAAAATTCGAATTTAACAGAGGGTCTCATATATTTATTTGCTAAACCCAGCAATCCTGTCCTCTATGAATCTAGAAAAAACTATGAGCTTACCTTTAAAGATTCCCTAACCTCCAACCTCCCTCTTCTTGGCCAACCACAATCTAATCTTGGTGATACAATAATGCTATAGCATGAATCATTTTATCTGGTATACAGATAGAGTTTCCCCCTCCCAGTTAGACAAAACTGCTGGTTGTAAATTGAAAAGTTAAAGGGTTTTTTTTTTCCTCTTAAATTTATGTTTACTGTAGAAAATCTAAAATCATGAAATAAACCATAATTCAACTATTTAGAGATAATCTCAATATTCCATATCGCCTTTTTTCTCTTCTTGTGGACACGTATTTTCTTCATATAATTGAGAAAGAAATATACCATTCTGTACCATGATTTTTGGCTTAACACTATATTATAGATATTTTATATTTCATTAAAATTTCTGACATAGTCTTTTTTTCTTTTAAAGATTTTTAAAATGTATTTATTTGACAGACAGAGATCACAAGTAGGCAGAGAGGCAGGTAGAGAGAGAGAGGAGGAAGCAGGCTTCCTGCCGAGCAGAGAGCCCAACAAGGGGCCTGATCCCAGGACCCCGGGAACATAACCCACTGAGCCACCCAGGCACCCCTGACATAGTCTTTTTATTTTTAATATATATTTGACAGACAGAGATTTATTTGACAGACAGAGATCACAAGTAGGCAGAGAGGCAGGCAGAGAGAGGGGGAAGCAGGCTCCCTGCTGAGCAGAGAGCCTGATGCAGGGCTTGATCTCAGGACCCTGGGATCATGACCTGAGCCAAAGGCAGAGGGTTTAACCCACTGAGCCACCCAGGCGCCCCTGACATAGTCTTTTTAAAGGAAATAATATTCCATGCATAGGTATACAAAGGGTTTTAAATTTTTTGATCATGTGAGAGGCCCAGAGATGAATATTTTTATGCATAAAGTTGCTTTCATACTTTGTATTTTTTTTCCTTAGAATGGGTTCTGAGTTGAATGGTTATAAGCACCTATCTATCAATTTTTCTCCGGATTGTAAAAGAAATTCATGTTCTATGGGTAAAATTTGGCATATGCAGGGAAAAATGTAAAGGTGACAATAAACCCCATTTGTAACCACGCTACCAATAATGTGTTAACACTTGCTTGTAGACTTCTGAAATCCTTTATGGTTGCTTTCCAGATAGGTTGTATTACTTTACAGGAGACCAACAGATAATAAGTTTTCAGTTCTCCACAAAGCCACCATGACTTGATACTATCTTTAAAAATAATTGTTAATTCCAGAGTTGTTTTCACTTGGGCATCTTTGATTTCCTAGGGAGTTGGAAATTTTGCAAAATACAATGTATGTTTCTGCTTGAGTGAGGCATGCTTGTTGCATCTGTCTAGCTGAGTGTCTGATTAGCTATCTTGTACTCACTCCTTAACAACCAACTAGCTCCTGCTTTTGGGCCAAGAGGGAGCTTCCTGCAGGTTGGGACCATATCCGGCACTGATTACCCTTCAGAATTCCCATTCAGTGATAAGCACGTAGTAGGGACTTTAATCACACTTACCAGTTGACTCTCTCCAAGGAGTTCTCCAGAAAGAGATTACTATTCAAGGACAGGGCTCCAGAAATTCTCTGGAAATGCTATCATGCCATCATCCACTTTGGCTCACTCTTATCTGAATTAAGATGAATTATTTTTATGGCCTCTTGTAGGTATGTAGTAACTTATGAAAGGAGCAGTTGAGATAATTTTGGTTGCTAGATGATGGAGATCAGGAGGTCTCAGACTTAGGGAGACTGTCTTCTCTGGGCAGGGAAAGATACATGTTTCTCTTCATGTCATTAGCTGTATGAGGTTAGCAGAGGGGGATGAGTGGAATGGAACGTGGTTAGAGAGCAGAGAAGCTTCCTGAATGCAGGACCTCAACATGCTGCTCGAATTTAGGGCTCAGAGGGAAAAGGACAGCTACCACCACCCAGAGTGGCTGACGGTGGGGGACAATGGAACGCACCAGCCCCAATCGGTAGTACATGGAATCCCAGTACCTTTTTCTTAATGTTTGCTGTCTTCCTTCTCTGAATTACCAAGTTCCTTCTGCTGAATAGGAACACTGATCCTGAGAATATCTTTTCCTTCAACAAATACTTGTTCAGGATTTCTTTTGTGCCAGGCACTGAAACCCAACAGCAAACAAGGCAAAAGAAGGTCCTCGGTTCTTCTCCTCTACAGTCTGGTGAGAAATTGCAACACCCTTAATCGGTATGACTCTGACTAACTTCTGTGTTCTCTGTTTCTGGCTTGGTTCTAGATAGTTGAAGTTGCAGGGGGAAAAACTTGGCCAAACACATGATTCCATGTAAATGAAGTTATAGCTTAACATGGTCATGACCCTGGAGGAACAATTCCTAGACCCAGTTGGCCTGGTCCCATTCCATGACCACCGTGCTTCTCTAAGATCTTGCCAGCCTTCCTGTGAACGTGAACCACCAGACACAGACAAGGCCAACCAGGACTGGAAACTAGACCAGTAAGGACATGTCTCCTTACTTCAGAGATGCCCAAACCCATCCTGATGATGGCTGACTCTTTTTACAGTTCAGAGAGTTCAGCTGTAAAATGAGATTTCCTAAAGTGGTCTGTGCATGAACTATTTGAGTCCATATTTTGATACTAACACAAAGCAAAGTTAAAAAAGTTCACTGACATGAAAACTTAAGAAAGAAAGGCACCAACCAACAAGGAAGTTCTGCATCAATGGTTGGCCCAAAGATCTGTGCCTGACTCTTAAGAAACCATCTAATTGAGTAGTTACAAGACTAAAGGTTAGACCTGCTATTCCCTGACTAGTTTCCTCATCTGGACAGGATTTAATTATGACATCTATGCTTTGGGTTCCCTTCCTGTCATTGCAGTCATACAAGCTCCCTTGAGAGAGGCCGCCATCCCGTGGTGCCTCTTTTCTTTTCATGAGAAAAAACACATCAGGCGTTGCATTTTGGAAAATGTCCTGTAAGCCAAGGCTGCTGCCTGACACTCCTCAGAACTTTGAAACCCTCAGATGGGCTTCATGCAAGAAATCTGCTTCAAGGGGTGCCTGGGTGGCTCAGTGGGTTAAAGCCTCTGCTTTCGGCTCTGGTCATGATCCCGGGGTCCTGGGATCGAGCCCCACATCGGGCTCTCTGCTCCGTGGGGAGTCTGCTTCCTCCTCTCTCTCCCTGCCTGCCTCTCTTGCCTACTTGTGATCTCTGTCTGTCAAATAAATAAGTAAAATCTAAAAAAAAAAAAGAAATCCGCTTTGATGTTCTAACTCTGCCTCTTTGGGCAATCAATTAAGAAGGCATTGCAGGGTGGAGGGCTTTCTCCTGCTCCCCACTGCCAAGTGCTTAGAGGCTGTTGATGGAGTGGACTGTGCATTGGGGTTGCTGCAAGTTCCTACTGGAAGTGAATGAATTTTTCTGGAAGCCCTCTGCTGGAAACCCAGGGGATGTGCCTCTCACTTTGATCTCTGAGACCAGAGCTTCGCAGAAAAGCACAAAATGTTGACACAACTGAGTCTGTGGCAGGCTAATACTTGGAATTTGTTGCTAGAATGGATAAGAGAGAGGCTGAAAACAGAGACACAGGGCTTATGAGTTCCCAGCCCTGCTCCCAGAGGCTCCTCGAAAACCTGCAGGCGACTGTCCTACCAGCTGAGCACCAGCGGGCTTGCCTGCCCCTGCTGCCGTTCTCCTAAACCAGGCACGTGAACGGCGCAACCCAGGGAGCTGAAGAACAAGCTCAACCCAGGGAGCTGAAGAACAGGGATCCAATTTGGAGAAAGGATTCAAGAAGCAGCGAGCAGAATGAAAATGTAACAGGCAGAACTTGGGGCTTGGGAGAGGGATAAGTGAGCTCTGACCCAGCCACATACCTGCTTTGTGACCTGGGAGAGTCTTCCCTTCAGCAACATGGGAGTGATACTCGCATTCACCCCGTCAGAGTCATTGGGAGACTAAAATCGGATCATCCAGGCAACGCTCTCAGAACAGTGCCCGGCATTCAGGATCCTGGGATCAGCAAACCTCGGCTCACAGGCCAAATCCTACTGCCGCCGATTTTTGTAAATAACACTTTCCTGGAATATAGCCACACCCACTTGTTTATGTTCTGTCTATGGCCAATTTCACATGGCACTGGCGCAACTGAGTGGTTGGGGACAGAGTCCTTATGGCCTGCAAGGCCAAAAATGTTTGCCTTCTGGCCTTTTACAGAAAACTTTCTCCAATCCTTATGTCGAATATTAGCTATAACCATCCACATGACTAATAACAATTCCATAGGGAGATTATACGAATAAAAGGGGGATGAATACATCAAGAACTTTAAAAGTGTTGAAATGAGACTATGTCTGATGGAAAGGGATGGTTTATTAAATCACTCCTTCACATAATATAATTTTACATAGAACTTTTTGTTTTTTAAATTTTATTTATGATTATTTTTTAACGATGTATTTGCAAGAGAGAGAGAGAGAGCGGGGGTGGGCGGGCTGTGGAGAGACAGAGGGAGGGATAGTCTTAAGCAGACTCCTTGCTGAGTGTGGAGCTGGACATGGGGCTCAATCTCACGACCCCGACATCATGACCTGGGCTGAAACCAAGAATCAGATGCTTTTAACTTCTTGAGGAACCTCCACACTGTTCTCCAGAGTGGCTGCACCAACTTGCATTCCCACCAACAGTGTAAGAGGGTTCCCCTTTCTCCACATCCTCTCCAACACACGTTGTTTCCTGTCTTGCTGATTTTGGCCATTTTAACTGGTGTGAGGTGGTATCTCAATGTGGTTTTAATTTGAATCTCCCTGATGGCT
>PISX010003253.1:0-141290 GCA_004024625.1 Mellivora capensis
CCCTGCCTGCTGCTTCCTCTGCTTGTGCTCTCTCTCTCTCTCTCTGTCAAATGGATAAATAAAGGCTTTAAAAAAAAATTGCCAGCTGAAAAGCTTGGTGCCTGTCTTTGAAGAGGTCAGTGGGGTTCCACTGTAGGAGTGATGCTGGTGGCCAGAGGTGACCAGGACAGAAAGGCAGGCTGTTGGGAACAAGTCCTTGGAGGGTGAACCAGGGCCAAGGCCAAGCTCAGCAACTCTGGTTAAAATAGCCCCATGCCCTGGAGCCAGTGGGAGCCCCACCGTAGCCCCTGGCCTTGGAGACAACAGAGAGCATCTGCCTTGAAACTGCCGACACCCTCCCCCAACCTTACCCCTGCAACAGGTACCTGGGGACCCTTTCTGAATCCCAGGAAACTCGGCAGCTTGGGCCCATGAGAGGAGCATGAGCTGTGGATTCAAATGGACTAGGACTCTGGTCCTCACTCTTTCATTTTCCTGCTGTGTGACTCTGGGTAAATCACTCAGCCTCTCTGAGCTGTGGTTTACCCATATATAAAGTAGAGCCGCTAGCAACAGTTGGGTTGTTTGGAGGATTCAACATGGGGTCTGCATGAAAGGTGTTCAGTAGACCTTAACTTCCCTCCCTTCTCACAGCGGTTTCTGGTGCCCCACCTAAGTGAATCCGCTGTTTAGCTGTGACTGCCATGAGGTGCTCTGAGCAGCTGGGATGGATTTTTGACAGGGAATGAGACGGCAAGGATGCCACACGGGACAGGAGTGTGGTAAGGGTGCTTCTAAGCAGAGGCTACCTGCAGGCAGGGAGAAGCTAGGCAAGCCTTATTACCAGGAGGCTTGAGTGACTCCAGGAGAGGCACAAGCTAGGCCACTAATGTGAGTAGAGCCAGTTCAGCTCACAGGAGCCTGGGCAGAGAAGGAAGTGGGTTCGTGAACGGGATGGCGGGACAGGGCCCTGCAACCAGCCTCAGGGCCTGTGTCCTCTTTGGGTATGTATCTAAAAGAATTAAAAGCAGGGACTCAAAGAGATCTTTGCACACCCATGTTCATAGCAGCATTATTCACATTAGCCAAAAGGTGGAGGCAGCCCCTGTGTGCGATGGAGTAATGGATAAGCAAAATGTAGTCTCATTTAAAATGGCATATTATTAATATGCCGTATATTATTAAGAAGGAAGGCAGTTCTGACACAGGCAGCAACATGGATGAACCTTGAGGACAAGAGGCTGAGGGAAAGAAGCCAATCCCAGAAGGCCAAGACTGTATGATTGTACTTCTGGGAGACCCCAAGAGGGGTCAAGTTCATGGAGACAGAAAGAGGCTGGGGGAGGGGTAATGGGGAGACGTTCACTGGGGCCAGAGTTTCAGCTCTGCAGGATTCCAGAGATTCACTCCAGGACAACGTGAATGTACTTAACACGGCTAAACTTTATACTTAAAAACGGCTAAGATGGCGGATTTCATGTTAGGTATTTTTTTTTTTACCACAGTTAAGAATGAAAAAACTCCAAGCACTGAAAACAAAGTTAGTCCTCAGTGGCAGAGTGGGGGCGCGCATGTGGGCTGTTGCCAAGGGGCTTCTGGCAGGGTTGGGAGGGTGGTGTGGAAGTGACATCTGTATCCCCTGGAGGGTGTCCGAGCTGCAGAGACGGCGAAGCGGCCGTCTGTAGGGAAGGAGGTTTGTGAGGAGCTCAGCCCATGGTTTGTAAGCACACCGCCAGGACTCACTAAATGCTGGAGAATGATTTTTTTTTTTTAAGATTTTATTTATTTTTCAGAGAGCACAAGCAGAGCAGCAGGGAGAGGGAGAAGCAGACTTCCGTTGAGCAGGGAGCCCGGCGTGGGACTCAGTCCCAAGACCCCGGGTTCATGACCTGAGCCGACGGCGGACGCTTTACCCGCTGAGCCACCCAGGCCTCCCAGTAATATGATTGTTCACTGCCCCTCTGCGCTGTCCCTCCAGCTCCTTCCTGCCGGGCCTCGTGGGCTGGATCAATCGCTTCTTCTTCTGGCTCCTGTTCACCAGGAAGAAGGAGAGCAGCAACGTCAGCCACAAGATCTTCACCTACGAGTGCCGCTTCAAGCAGCACGTCCAGGACTGGGCCATCCCCAGGTAGGGGCTGTGCGGGCCGGGCTGTGGGGGTCAGGGTCGAAGAGACCCCCCTTGGGTCCTCACTGCAGCCCTAGCACAGAAACCATGTCCCCAGTCCTACCCATTGTTAGGAGGGGGAACGCCAGAGGCCAAGTCCCCTTCTGGCACTCTTGTACCCAGCCGTTCTACCTCTGAGGGGACATCAACCACGGAATCCCCTCTGTTCTCCTGTCGGTCCCTCTCCAGCCCAGAGGTGGGTCACAGCATTTGGGCTTGGGAGTGTGGGGGTTCCTGCCCATCTGCTTGTTTTTCTGAAAGACTGTCCCCTGCATTCTGTCCGTCGGGGGGCAGAGCCCACCTAGTGCCAGGGTCAGGCACTCTGCCTTGGGAGGAACGTCCAGTGAGAACCTAGGCTAGGTCCATAGCCCCAGAACTCATTACAGCTTTCTCTCAGAATGGTCCCCTCTCTTTGTCACTCTCCAGGAAAAGGGAATGATGGTGCCCACGGCTTAGGGGATGCCCCTGTCTCTGTGTTCAGGGGCTGGGGCACTGCTGTCCCACAGGGGATATTAGAACAAGTGGAGGTATTAGGAGCATACTGACTTTACTCTGTCAGAAAAGGAAGAGGCCGGGGGTGTGGGACAGCTATTTCCAGATACCTGAAGGGAGCCCACGACTGGGCGGGGGCCCGGGGCTGAACCAGGAGCCAGAGAAGCTCCCCAGAAGGCACATTCTCAGGGCCCCCTTCTATGAGAAGGACTTGGAGAGCAGCCAGCAGCCTGGAGCTCCTTCGGTGGTGAGGGCTCCAGGAGACCCCTCCCTGAGGTCTGTGCCCACTTCCCCGGCCGAGTGCAGAGAGAAGACCAAGGAGGCCCTGCTGGAACTCAAGGCCATGCTGGAGGCACACCCCAAGATGGTGGCCCACTACCCTGTGGAGGTCCGCTTCACCCGCGGGGATGACATCCTGCTGAGTCCCTGCTTCCAGAGGGACAGCTGCTACATGAACATCATCATGTACAGGTGACCGGCTCAGCGGGAGCGGTGGGCTGGGGGTGGGCTGTGTGAGGGGGCTTCCCCCACCCCTCCCCCCGCTTTGCAAGGACCTGTCTCCTCACCCATCGTTCAAGGCCGGTTCAGATGCTCCTATCTCTAGGGAGGCTTCTCTGATCCTGGCAGCAGGAAGAAGTCTCTTTCTCCTTGGGCTTCCTACACCTATAGCAAGTGAATCATGTGAATTACGGTATTATGTTAATGGATAATTAATATTAATTAGTAGGTCATGTCACTATGAATAGCTACCTCTTATGAGATAGACATTACTCGGTGGTGAAGGCATGGGATGCCGTGTGCCTACTCTGGTCAGTGGTTCTGAGAGCCTGGAGCGCTGTGTTGAGAAGGATTCTGAGGCTGGGTTTAGGTTAAGTGGAAGAGGGGGTCATGCTCAATTCGAGCTGCCTGCCTGGCTGCATTGGCCCATCCCTACCAGCCCCTCCGGGCTCTGTGCAGACACCGTAGGCTCGCGGCAGCATTTCCTCTTTCCTAGTTAGTTATGCGTGGCAGTCTCCAGGATAAGGCTTACGGACATGCACGGTTTAAGAAGTTAATCTCTTCGAAAACGTCCTGTGCAAAATGTGTCTTCCTTCTGCCTCTTGTTCCCGCCTCTCACTGATAATTCCCCTCCTCTGACTTTGCAAAGGAAAAACATCCCTCTTGCCCAGCTTGAATCTTACTATGGTGTATTTCTCCAGCCTATAAAAACCTCAAACCTAGAGGATGCCCAAGGGACAATTAAAGAGTGCACTGTTCCAGAAAGGTGTCCCGAAAAGCCGGAAAAGGGAGTTTCTGAAAGATGCATTGAACAGGAGGAGGCAGCTGCTCTCATGAACGGACAGACTTCTGGCAAGGCTCAGACCTTATCTATGTGTCCCTCTATCTCTCCTCTCCCTACCTGTGAATGCAGATGAGAAGTGAGAAAGTTACCATGGGTATGCATCGTGTTTGTTTGAATTTTAAAAAGTTTTGAGACTTTGTCTGCCAGTAAGTCGGACTTGGCTGATGGGCCATGAGGACTGACCGACCAGTGAAATGGCCATGCTTTCCACATATCAAATGAAGGGATTCGGAGATTCCTAGGCTTTGTCCAAAAGACGGCATATTTAGGGGCGCCTGGATGGTTTGGTCAGTTAAGTGTCTCAGTCTAGATACTGGCTCAGGTTGTGATCTCAGGGTTGTGAGATCGAGCCCTGCACAGGGCTTCGTCTGTGCTCAGCGAGTGTGCTTGAGATCTCTCTCCTCTCTTTCTCCCTCTGCCTTTCCCACATTCTTCTCTCTTGCTCTTAAATAAAGAAAGAAAGCTTTAAAAAAGAAAAGAAAGATGGGGCGCCTGGGTGGCTCAGTGGGTTAAAGCCTCTGCCTTCAGCTCAGGTCATGATCTCAGGGTCCTGGGATCGAGTCCTACATCGGCCTCTCTGCTCAGCAGGGAGCCTGCTTCCTCCTCTCTCTCTGCCTGCCTCTCTGCCTACTTGTGATCTCTGTCAAGTAAGTAAATAAAATCTTAAAAATAAAAAAGAAAGAAAAAAGAAAGAAAGAAAAACTGCACGGCATTTAAAAAAAAACGGCATATTTATGTGTTACCCCGTAGATGTGTGCGTGTGTATGTATATTTGAATTTGGGATAATTTTCAGATACCAGCTACAAGACCTGGGAGAGGAAGCAACACTTTCTGAAATCCCTCAGGTGATGAGCAGTAAGGAAGACCCCTCAGGTTGCTTGATTACTGCCGTCCAAGTCCTGCGGGCAGAGCCACCGGCTTGATCTCCGTACCACATGCCGCATGCTGGGCATGGCACGAAGACAGTGCCATGTTGCCGCGGCGGGACCCTTAGGGCAGGAATAGGGCCTCACCTCCTCCTGTTCCCCACCAGGCCCTACGGCAAGGACGTGCCCCGGCTGGATTACTGGCTGACCTATGAGACCATCATGAAGAAGGTCGGGGGCAGGCCTCACTGGGCCAAGGTAGGATTTGCCAGCGAGAGGCTCCGGGGCCCTTGGCAGGGCAGCTGTGATGAGCTGGGGGTTCCCCAGAAGGTAACTCTCTTCCCTGGTCCTCGGTCTGCCCAAGGCTCAGAAGTTGGGGTCCGGGGTGCCGAGCAAGTCACGGGAAGGAAGGGTTCCGCCGTCTTACCCAGACCCGGCTTCCCCCTGCATCCGTGTTCCAGCAGCTCAGTGATTGTACTGGGTGACCACTCCCTCGGCGTGTTCTGAGAAATTTGTCATCTTTCACTCCATTTGATTCCCATAGAAACCCCATGAGTAGGGTAAGGCAGGAGGCCGTGAGCCCCTTTAACAGATGGGGAACTGAGAGGCTCTCAGAGGTGATGGGACTTACTAATTAGCAGTACAGTTGGGGCTAGAGCCCTCTAGGCTCTCTCACTGTGGGGTGCCAAAGGGAAGGGGGCATTTCCCATTAACACTGTAGCACCTTCCTCTACCTTCCCAGAACATCCTGTCCCCTTGGGTCTTTACATTGTGTGTGTGTACGCATGCGTGCTATGTGACTAGGGGTGCGTTTTGCAAGCATGCGTGCACGTGTGGGGAGTGCACACGGGCATGTGCCCAGCAGTAGGAGTGTATGTATGCAGACCTACAGATTCAGGGTTGCTGGGTTGCAGCCCCGCTGAGAGGCCAGCTCCAGGAAGCAAGGCCTGTCATGTCTGGTTGCTTCCGCAGGCCCACAACTGTACCCGGAAGGACTTTGAGAAGATGTACCCAGCCTTTTCGAAGTTCTGTGCCATCCGAGAAAAGCTGGACCCCACCGGGATGTTCCTGAATGCATATCTGGAGAAGGTGTTCTACTGAAGCAGAAAGAAAATGAATTGAGCCCACCCCATCTCATCCCTCCAGCGAGGATGAAGGCTCAACATCCCACAGGCCTGGAGAGGAGCGGGCCTCTCTCTGCAGGCCCTCGGCTGCTGCCCCCACAGCTGCTCCAGTCCCCAGTGATGAGCCTGGGTCTTTGTGGGGCTCCCTGTTCTCCTACTTCCTGTGTCCTCACAATACCCACCTCCACCCCCCGTCCCCCCGCAAAGAAGAGCTCCCAAGTCTCCGTGGACATCATTTACATGCAGCAGTCCGTTTTCCTGAACCTAAAATCACCACGTGGTTTTCCCAAGAAATAGAGAAACCCCAAAATGTTCTGTTTAATAGGTCAGGGATTCAGTCATTCACAGGTTCCACCTGCCAGCTAGGGGTCTGTAACCCCCAGGCTCCCAGGAACACGTGTTTGGGCACAGTTGCCATGGGTCTGTGCTCTGCCTCCTTACACCCTGAGGGGTTCTCAGATTCCCTGGTCAGTGTCGACCTGCCCTGGGACTGCCCTCTCCCAGTTTCATGTCCACCTGACCTACAGGCTGACCTTCAAGCGTGTCTGTTGCAGGGGATGTGTGGGACATGGGCCTACTGCTCCTTTCAAATAAAGACCAAGAATTGTTCACTCTCTGCCCTCCCACCTCTTCATCTCCAGGTAATCCTTTGGGAACAGGATGCTCATTTCCTGGCTTCACCCCAGAGGTAACAGGTCTTGGGCAGGCCTAGAAAATGTTCTTCATATTTGTTTTGCAAATTTAGTTTCAACTGGTCTCTGACCTATCACCTTTTGTGGCCATACTTTTGTGAGTATTCACTGAGCATCTACTAGGGTGTCAAGTGCTTTGGGAAATCAAAAGAACATTAAGACAGGTTCCTGGCCTCAAATTTCTAACCTCATCTCTCATAAGAGGTTAATATCCACGATATATAAAGAACTCTTAGAATTCAACAACAAACAAAAATGTTTAAATGGGCAAAGGACTTGAGCAAACACGTCTCCAAAGAAGATCCAAATGGCCAATGAGCCCAAGAAAAGATGTTCCACATCCCTAATCATTTACAAAGCACAAATAAAACCATAGTGAGATTATCACTTCATATCCACTAGGCTCATTATTACTTAAAAATTAAAAAAAAAAAAAAGTGTTGTGAAAGACGTGAAGAGAGAGGAAATGTTAGTCATCACTGGGAACAAAACCTGGTGCAGCCCGATGGCAGGTCCTCAGAAAATGAAACCTAGAATTACCATGTGATCCAGCCATTCCACTTTTGGGTATATGCCCAGAAATACTGAAAGGAGGGACTTGAAGAGATTTGTGCAGCATGTTCGGAGCAGAATTTATTCACCATCATCAGAAGGTGGAAGCCGCCCAACTCGGCGAGAGGTATGGAGGAGCACAATGTGCCATAGACACACCGTGGGATAGTACTCAGCCTTGAAGAGGAAAGACATGTTGACCCAGGCTGCAAGATGGATGAACCTTGTGGCTATCATGGTAAATAAGCCCGGCAGAAAAAGCCAAACACTGTATGGTCCCGCTTAGATGAGGCAACTAGTGTCGTCAGATTCACAGAGACAGTGGAGCAAGGGCTGCCGGGGGCTGGGGGTGGGGGGAATGGGGAGCTAGTAGTCACTGGGGACTTGGTCTTGGACAATGGAAAAGCTCTGGAGGAGGTTGCTGGTGGTGTTTTCATGACAATATGGATAAATAAAAATGTCACTGAACGGTCTGCTTGACAATGGTTAAAATGATAAATTTTGCGTTAGGTATTTCTTACTCCAGTAAACACGAAGGAATTTATATTCAAGTTCAGGGAAACAAAATTAATGTGCATAGGACACTAAGTAGCAATATCAGGGAGGAATAAGATGAAGTGTCAGGGAAGCGGCAGAGCTGTGAAGACCCAGCAGGCCCAGCGGGACAAAGGCTCGTCAAGGAGGCTCCCTTAGCCAGAAGATCCAAGTCCGTGGCCAGGAGAGCCAGCCAGACCTAGCCCTTCAGCAGGGCTGATTATGTAATTCACAGGGTCCAGAGCAAAACAAACGTGTCAAGAGGGTGACAGCAGAGCATTAAATGAAGCTTAGGGTCCTCCTGAGCACCGCTCAGGTCCTGCCCTCCCTGGCCCTCCTCAGAAGAGCGCATCACAGGCCTGATGGCTAGTTTTATGTTGTCAACTTACTAGACACCAGTACTGAGTTATTTAATCTAGGTACTGATCTGAAGATGTGTTGTACATGTGGTTAATATCTACAATCAAGCGACCGAACGTAAAAGAAATTACTCTCGAAAACATGAGTGGGCCTTGTGCAATCATTTGAAAGACTTAAAAGCAAAAATTGAGGTTTCTAGAAGAATGAATTCTGCCTTGAGAGTTTCTGAGTTTCCAGATGGTGGGGCTGCCCCCATGGATTTCAGGCTTGGGAAAATCACAATAGCCAATGTCTTGAATGGATATGAGCTGTGCACTGGTTCCATTTCTCCAGAGGATGCTGACCGATACATAAGGGACAGGTAAAGTTAATAAAAAGAAAAGCATAGGGCGCCTGGGTGGCTCAGTGGGTTAAGCCTCTGCCTTTGGCTCAGGTCATGATCCCAGGGTCCTGGGATTGAGCCCCACATCGGGGTCTCTGCTCCACAGGGAGCCTGCTTCCCCCTCTCTCTCTGCCTGCCTCTCTGCCTACTTATGATCTCTGTCTGTCAAATAAATAAATAAAATCTTAAAAAAAAAAAAAAAAAAGGAAAGCATAGCAGGCAAAACCCTGAGGCTTTGGAAATCCAGTCCCTCTCAGGTTCTACAGATGAGGAAACCAAGGCTCGGAGAGGGGAAGAAACTTGTCCAGTATCACAGCACGTTAGGAAAAGCAATGTCTTCAAACCTTCCGAGGTCTGTCTTGCAGCCCCAAGTTTTCAAGAGTTTGAATTTCATTTCTAAAATCTATGATGTTGAGTTCTATTTCATTATGTAACTGTGTTTTAAATTTTTGAGTAAAATTTTACTTTCCAAATCTTTAAATGACATTTCCAGTCTAGGAAAGATGGCACGTTTGTTCTGGGGTCTTCTGGAAGTTCATTGATCCCAGCGGGAGAAGTACAGATCTTGAGGGACATACAATAAAACGTCTTAAGTCTGAAACTTTGAGATTCAGTAAAACTTCAAGTTCTGGAATGCTAGGGCAAAAGAATGTTCTGGAAATAGACTTTCTAATTATTGGAGAACCCAGATGTCTTTTCTGGCTCAGACTTTTCATTAGTATAATTTATTCATCATTTGATTTGGAATCTTTTGAGGCCCGAAGGTCATCCTTCCCAAAAAATTATCATTGCAGGGATGCCTGAGTGGCTCATCTGGTTAAGCCTTCGGCTCAGGTCTGATCTGCCTTCTGCTCAGGTCATGATCCCAGGATCCTGAGATTGAGCCCCACATTGGGCTCCCTGCTCAGCAGGGAGTCTGCTTCCCCCTCTCCCTCTGCTGCTCTCCCTCCTTGTGCTCCCTTGCTCTCTTTCTGTGTTAAATAAATAAATAAAGTCTTTAAGAAAAAATTAACATTACAGAATCCTTTTGATATTGAATGTTGTGTCCCGGAGGTCATAAACTGGGCTCCTGAAGGTATTGCTGGTACAGATGCACTTTTTCTCTCCTTCCTGGATTCCTCCTTGCTACTTCTGTCCGAGGTCCCCACTGGCTGGCTTGTCTTCTCTCCCCGTGTTAGCCTTGGGTAGAAGGAGCCGGCTCTGCCCTGTGTTGCAAGCATTCTCATCTCAGGAGATTTGGGAAATCACGGGTGCTGAGGCACGGAACCTGTGCTCTGACCCTGGAGGGTGACCACCAGCAGCAAAGCCCATCAGCGGCAATACAACTCAGTCCTTCTCTCAAGGTCAGCCCAGAACAGGGACTCATGGCGCCCCCTGATGGCAGCTGTCCCTAACCAGCCAAGGCACCCAGGCAGCAACAAAGGAGCCTGTCCCTGACCTACATCGTGTGGCCAGCTAGTCCCCAACTATAAAGTGGCCAGGAACGCCACAGAGAAAGGAGCAGACCCTGAGGGAAGGGAGCCACTGGGGGGTTGCTGAGAGGGAAGGGTTCTCTATGCAACCCCAGGTTTCAAATTTAGAAGAGGTGCCTGTGCGCCCTATAAGGAAGAGCTCACCTGTAGGTCTCCAGATACTAAAATGAGGCCAAAGGCAGGAGCTATCCAAGGAAGGGGGAGTGGAAGCTAGAAAAAGAGCTAAGAGCACCCGAATCCCGGGGATTCTTGAGGAATCCCCTAGACTAAGAGGAAAGCAATGCGATAAGGCAGGGTCTGAGCAAAGCTGAGCTAAAGCCAGTCGTCTTCTGTCCGTTTTGACGCTGCTTCTCTCTCCCATGTGGCAGGGCCTTTCGGAAGATCAAGTGACACCTAGACAGTTCCAGAAAATTATCCAAATGTGGTGGCTCTTTTTTGCTTTTGACATCCACAAATGAATGTCTTCACACACGC
The DNA here is from genome assembly GCA_004024625.1 of Mellivora capensis. Taxonomy (NCBI): domain Eukaryota; kingdom Metazoa; phylum Chordata; class Mammalia; order Carnivora; family Mustelidae; genus Mellivora; species Mellivora capensis. Next base: position 10,435 of record PISX010003253.1, read on the forward strand.
AGAGCGAGCTAACTCTGTCCTGAGTTCAGATCTTTGCAGGCTATTATTTTAAAGGCCAAACTCTTACACACTCCACGCAGGTGGGCTGGCAATTGGATGCAGGCTTGAGCTTGGAGAATGAATGCTGTCCTTTGACACTGTCCCTGCATCTCTGTGATTTTATATACCTGAAGTCATATGCAAAGAATTCCAGTCTTCTTGTGGGTTTAAGGCTGAATGAAGTAAGTGGTCCACCCGTCACCCCACCCTTGCGATGTGCCTTCTCTGAGGTCCAGCTGAGTCAGGTGTTCGTTTTTACTGCATTGGGCACCAGAGAGGGATTGAGATCAAGAAGAGCTTGTGGGCAAATATTTGGTGCTTGTTCAACGTCAGTGTCTTTGCTCCCCGGGGTGATGAACAGAAGAGGGCAGGCAGGTAATAGGGTTATCCTCTCCATCCTCTTTCCTAGCCTGAGTTAGTGCCTTCCCAACCCTGGAGGGGTTGGATTGAACCCCTGGAGGGGACGGATGGATTGAAGGCAAATGTTGACTGTGAGGGAATGGGACCTCCAGGCGGCGGGCACGGGTGGACGGGCAGAACCGGCCCAGTGGCTGTTGCCCACCCTGCTCTGAGCCACATTCTAGATCTGGAGGATTATGACCAAGGGCTTGAGAATATCCCGGAGGCATACGGAGAATCCGTTACTCACCTGGTCCATTTGTCCCATGCGGTCCGGCTTTTACGGATGGTGCCCTAACCGATTTGCCTGTCATCAGTTACCATCGGTTCTATCCATAAAGCTCTGCAGACCTGAGAACTTCCCACGTTGTCTTCAGAACTATTTAATAGTTCCTGGGTTTGCCAAGCTGCTCTCTTACAGCTAGCAAATGCTGGCAATGCTGGGTCTGGATAGGAGATTGAAGTGGGAGGCCCAAGCTGCTCAAAGGAGGTTCCTTGGGAGCCCCAGAATTAGACCCAAGCTCGATCCCAACTCTGCCACTTTCCAGCTGCACAACTGGGAATACATGGTCCCTATTCTCTCTGCCACTCCCTGCTGGTGCCCTCTCCCCACCATACTCCAGGTCCGAACTCCAGTCTCCCCCCGGGGTTCTGAGAGTCCAGAGCACAGTAGGAAAGGGCAAGGTGTGGCTCTGGGACCCTCCGCCCTGGCACTCTCCCTGCTAAAGCTGTCTGAGGTTATCTGAGGTGAGGTGCTGTCTTGCTTGGTCTGGTCACCGAGATTGCTACTGCCAGATGGCCTCCTCTCCTTATAGACAGAATGATGGTTTCCTGGGGCTGGCTTTGAATTTCACTTGGGCCCCCTTAGAGAGCAGCCCCGTGTCCTCCTTATGCTCACACCAGCAGTCAAGGCCTGCAGCCCACTGCCGGAGGTAGGTGAGACAAGGGTACTGTTACACGGTGAGAGTTTTCCTTCAACCTTATCACTGGAACTTCATGACCAAAGTGTAACCCCACTGGAGATGTCAAAAGCCTATCTAGAGGCCCTTCAGGAAAAGTGAAGCGGGAGCCAAATGGCCTTTCATTGACCCCCATCCCCACCATTTAGTGTTGAGCTCTGCTCTGCACACATGGGCAGCTTCCTGGCTCCCACCCCTCCCCTATTCTCTGCTACTTCACAATGAAGGGTGGGCAACCTGGGGTCCCCTTCAATAGCTTCTGGGGGCCACAATGAACAAGGATCAGATGTTCTTGCATCTAGGCACTGTGGGTCACATGCTTTTCTAATGAAGGCTACTCCTAGAAGCCTTTGTAATGTGGGTAAATAACCCCTGCCTAGAGAAAAACTATGGGACATAATGAGATGACATGAAGCAATTGGCCAAGTGGTAGAGGGCTTCAGCTGGCCTAGGGGTACTGGTACAGTTGCACAAGCTGTACACTGCGTAATTCCAGTATCATTTCACCATGTAGCAAGCTGAGATTATTTTTTATTACAATTTTCTGGCTGAAGGCCATTGAGGGTCACCATAGGGCTAACCGCAGGGTTGGTGGTACCCCACCCCTCTGCCAGTCAGGTGCCAAGTCCTCTCTTCTCAGAACATCCAGTCCTGCTCCCACTTTGCCATGAGCTTCCTAGAGGCCATAGTCTTTCATTAGCCATGGTCTCCCTGCCACAATTCTCCATACACATCTCGTCCCTGCACCTTGGTGATCTTGTGCTCTGCCTTGGTCTTGGTAGCGCCTCAGGCTAGGGCTCCTGTCAGGGATGGAGAGACATCTAACTAAGCACCCTCAGGAAGGCCACTGTGCAAAGGGGGAAGGAGGACGGACACATGGGCTCCCAGCAAACCTCGGAGTCAGCTTTAGTCAAGTAAAGTGAAGTAGATTGCATAAAAAAAGCAACATTTGGATATAGTGGCTGTCAGAATCTAGTGACATAATTAGAAACTAAAAAGTAAATTTTGAAATAAGGATGTGACATTAATGTGATATATGATTTACATGATGGTCATTTTCGCAAACACCTTCTGAACCCATGCCCCTAATTAATCTCTGTCATTAAGTGAACCACACTAACTTTATTCTAAATTTCCTTGAGAGCAACACGAAAATACCAGCTTCTTTGATGAGCTAACCCTTGGGGTGTCACTTGTGTGCCAGAGGTACTTAGAACTTGGAGACAAGTAATGGTGACCTAAGAATACTTTAAAAATAATTTTTTATTAACATATGATGTATTATTAGCCCCAGGGCTACAGGCCTGTGAATCGCCAGGTTTACACACTTCACAGCACTCACCACAGCACATACCCTCCCCAATGTCCATAACCCTACCACCCTCTCCCTCCCCTCCCCCACCCCCTGTGAGCCTGTTTGTTTTGTGAGATTAAGAGTCTCTTATGGTTTATCTCCCTCCTGATCCCATCTGTGACCTAAGAATATTCTAAGTGTTTAATTAATATGTGGACTTTGCTACAAACCTGGAATGCAGCCAGATGTGTTTTCCTCATGTGAAGTATATTCAATGAAAAGAATTCTGTAGTTAGAAGATACTCAAATATGGTAAGGCTTCGTAACTTAACATTGGTGGGGATGAACCACGGTTAGGCAGGGCCATCTGCTGGCAGCCTGGGATACTGCAGCCCAGCTATGTCAGACTAGGAGGTAAACCCGCCTTCAGGAAAAACCCAAGTAGAGGAGAAATTGTGGTGGAGGGCAAGATAGGAAAGTTGTATGAACTGAAAGCAGACAAACAAGGCCACGGTAAGCCACGGTCAGGAAGGTGCCACAGGAATTCCAAACCCTTACAAGTAAAAAGGAAATTGACTCATTTAGTCTTTTGGGGACAACAGATTCCAGAAGAAAATATCAACTGGGTATTAAAATGCCCAGGATGCATTATTACTATCCCTTCTTCAATCTCATTTTCCGTGTGTTCCTTCAGGAGATCTCACTCACCCCAATCAGAATATGGCCACCATTTTATAATGGAATGGACAAGATTCACTTTACAGAAATATATTTTACTTGGCCGTTAGAACACATTTCTGCTCCGAAAAGCAAGAACTCCTTGGTTCAACTCTGTCACGCTCCTTTTATTCTCAATTACAGGATACCATTATACCATCTGAGCTAGTGCTTTTCTTTTCCTACATCTTTTTTTTTTTCCCCCATGCCAAAATGAAGGCCTGTGGGAGATAGAAAAACCCAGCATAAAAGGAGGACACCACAGAGAATTCGGATTACTGGTGGTTTTATTGAGTTAGTGGCACACAGGAATTCTTCCCATGATCAGTGAACACGGTGTTACAATGCAGAGTCCAGAGGGAGGACAGGCGGGGTGAGGGGACAGGAGGGCCTCAAGGCGAGGCCCGGTCACTCAGTGACATGCGGAGCTCTCTCTAGGGGCCTATCACTCATCTCGGGAGCGACGGAACTCTGACACCCGCCATGTGGAGAGGCAGTGTTCCCATCTCATTCCTCCCTGAAAACAAAACAAAGGAGAATGGAAGGTGAAGGCTGGACACTCATGGATAAATGCTTCTCAAAAAAGAAAGAACATCCTCCAAAGGAAAAGTAACATTTCCAGAGATTTTTCTGGCTTCCTGCCTGGTCTCTGCCTGCAGGAGGAATCATTCCCAGGCTGGACCTGTGGCCTTTTTTCTGGCTCCCGGGGACCTGCTGGGCCCGGAAGGAGCACAGTGAGGCCTGTGTACTCACCGGTTCTTCTGGCGGTATTCCTGAAGGGCTTTCTCTGCCACGGTCTCCATAAATTTAGGATTGTTCCTGGAGAGGTCTTCCGGGAGGATCACGGTGATGGGGTCGGAATCGAAGAGCTTCACAACCACCTTAGTGACGCCAGAGGGAGCACTGGAGTCAGAAGTCTGGGAACTCACCTAGGAGGAAAAAGGGTAAGAGAAGGACTGAAATATTGGTCAAAATGGACTCCTTTTGCAACAAAAGGACATCCGGACACGTGACCCCTTTGCTTTTTACTAAGTTTGACAATTCAATGAGCAGAAAGGCCCAAATACATTTGTTTGTAGGTGTTAGTCCTATCTGCAAATGACCAGCCCATGGGGTGACCCCTCACCCCCACAGGGGAAAAATGGTTTCTAAGCCACCATGTTTTCTTTGAGCAGCTCCTGGCTGGGCCAGCAGCAGAAAAGGAATCAGGGAAAGAACAACAACAAAGAAAAGGGTTCTCAGCACTAGAGAGAGGCTTTCTATCACTGGTAAAGAATAACACACCAATTCATGGGCCAAGCTACAGATTGTAGGGCAGCGAGACAGCTTTGTGGGTAGAGCACAGGCTTTTCAGCCAGGCGGATAGGTTCAAGTGCCCACGTGGGTCACCCAACAGTTATTAAACCTGGGGCAAGCTGTTGCATCCCTCACTTTCCTCAACCATCAATGGGGGTCACAATGGGGGAGGGGAGCACCCAGGTGGCTCAGTCAGTTAAGCATCTGACTCTTGATTTTGGCTCAGGTCATGATCTCGGGGTTGTGAGATCCAGCCCCACCTTGGGCTCCACGCTGGGCATGGAGCCTGCTTGAGATTTTCTTTCTCCCTCTCCCTGTGCCCCTCTCCCCTAATGAGGCTTCCATGCGTTCATGTACTTCACAGTTTTATGTTTCCTGTCACATGACAAATGCTCCATCCAAAGCGCAAGTGCCTCCTTTAACATCGCCATCCCATTTTGCTCCCTGGGGAGGCTCACATCACCGCCAGACATATGCCCCCCCGCCCCCGCCCCTCGATCTTCAGTGTGAGGCCAGGACAGGACTCACCGTCGTGACCTGGAGATAGAATGGGTCCTCGGTCTGAGTGAGATTCACCAGCTGGGACACCCAGCTAAACTGCTCGTCCAGCTGCTTCAGTAGGGAGGAAGTGTTGAACATCTTCTCCTGGTAGGACTGCAGCAGCTCGTCGTACAGCTTGGTGAACCTCTCGGCAATCTGGAGGGAATTATTAAGTTCCCGTCGCAGCTGGACCTGAGCGGGGTTGTTGGACGAACAATCTGCCCAGAGATGGAAAAAAAAGGCGGAAATGTGAAGGGAAGCCTCAAAAGGGATAAAGACACGACTGGAAGTCAGTTCATGGAGCCAGGACCTAAAGCACAGCGGCTCTAAACGCCCAGCCGCACACGGTAACAAAATTCAGAGCTTGCCTCCGAATGTCAATCAACATGCTGCTTCCTTCATCGACAAAGTCTTGCTCTGGAAAACAATGTCACCTGAACTAAACAGGGTCCTTAGTGACATCATTGATTTACCTTTGGGGACAAGGCCCTTACCTCCTTGGAAACTGGTGACAAAGGGCACTGACCACACTTTGAGAAGCACTGATCTCAGTCTATGTGGCTCGGACCCCGAGCAGCTCTCGCTGTGCTAGTTCCCTGATGCATCGTTTCCAGAGAGAGGGAGTGTTACTTACAGCTCCTAAGTACCAGACATTACACGAGCGCTTTGGACACCCACTATCTCCAAGAATCACAGCTCTTTCACCTCAAGTGTTACGAGTGATGAAATCGAGGCCCACAAAAGTAAATTACTTGCTAAAAGACACAGAAGGATTTATGGGGCCAGGATTGAATCCAAGGCTTTAACTCCTAAACTTGGGCTCTTCTTCCTCTGAGCCTGTGGCTCTGGAAAATTCTCCAAGCCTGTCTTTTGAGCATATCTGCAGAGCTAGAAATCTAGTGCCAAAAGTCCATGACACACAAGATCTGGCCCGGATCCTTGGGGTACAGAGCAGAGTAGCTTACTGACTTGGGGGCCCTGCTGGCCCATCTGCTCACCAGAGCTGGTCACCCAGCTCATCGGGGGGGTGCAGAGAAGACACAGGGGACTGCTCTGGGTCCTGGAATATTCATTGCAGTTTGTATGATCGATAAGAGCAGGCAACTATCCACTGTGTCTTTAAAAACTACTGATTTTCTTTCCCTGGTTTGTTTCAAAACTATCCCAAGGATGGTACATCAAACCCGAGTAAGTCAGGAGAAGACAGATCTTTGCATGCCACATTTACTGTAAAGGGTCCCCATAAGTGATTATAAGTAGATGTAATCATTTCTATTAAAATCTTAAAAATGGTAGGTGGGGCAGGAAATAAAAGTCAGGTTGGAAAGATAATATAATGAATAATCTTAACTCTTTCACTAGGGGAAAATTAGAAATTGAAAAAAGTCACTGAGAACTGAGACTCCTCCCTAGAGCAGTAGATCTCAGCGGTAGGCTCTGCTGCCTCCAGGGGGATATTTAGCAAGGTCTGAAAATAGTTTTGGCTGTCACACCTGCTGTGGGGGCGGGTACCAGTGCTTCAGTGCTTCGTGGGTAGAGACCAGGGGAGTTGCTAAACATCCCGCAGAGCACAGGACAGCCCCTCCCGACAAAAGTGCTCCATTCCGTGAGGCACCTGGGGGGTTCCTTCGGTTAAGTGTCTGCCTTCAGTTCAGGTCATGATCCTGGGGTCCAGGGATGGAGCCCCGCGTCAGGGGTGGGGGGAGTGGGGAGGTTGAGGGCATGGTCCCTGCTCAGCGGGGAGCCTGCTTCTCCCTCTCCCTCTGTCCCTCTCTCTGCTGGTGTGCGTGCACGCGCACAGACTCACTCACACACACACACACACACACACACTCTCTCTCTCTCTCTCTCTTTCTCTCAAATAAACAAATGAAATCTTAAAAAACAAGAACAACAAGCCAGTCCAAAATGTCCAAAATGTCGAAAATATCAGTAGTGCGGAAGTTGAGAAACCCTGGTCTAGAGCGGTCAGGCAGTGCGTGCTCGTTTGGTGGCCGGCGCCTCAAAGGAGAGGTTGGTCACTCTCTGTCGGGGTAGAAGGGCAGGCAGCGTGGGTGAGCTGTGATCGGGGACCGTTAAGATCCGTGCTCAGGGCACCGGTGTGAGCCGGGGCATCCGTGCTCTCTCCTTCTGGCCCTGCACAGACTTTCTGGCGGTGAGGAACCGCGCCCTTGACGCTCCTGCGATAGCTGGCGGGCAAAGCCGGGGAGCCTGAGTTGAGGACCCCTCTCTGCTTCGGACATCCGCCCCTCCCTGCACTTGGATTTCTTTGCCTGGTGCCTTCGAAACTTACAGGAGTGAGGCTGGGCATATTTCACTGGACTCCGAAGCCTTGGCCCAGCAAACCCAAACATTAAATAAGAGCAAAGCCACAGGAGCAATCTGGCTACATCCAAGGAAAACAATTAACTCTTTCTGAGCAGAGACGGCTGTGTGCCAGGAACCATTCCAGATGCTTCTACAGCTGTCGCTCGAAGTAAGAAGAAATGAGCCAGTGAACAGATCTGATAAAGCTGAGGGGAGCCGCTGAAAGGAAGTGCGGTTGATCCTCTAATAACACGGTTTGAACTGTGTCCGTTTAAACGCGGTCCTTTACAGTGTAGTACTGTGAACATGGCCTTCTCTTCTGTATCATTTCCTTGTAACTTTTTTCTCTAGCTTACTCTAAGAATACAGTATATGGTACACATTACATATGAAATACGTGTTGGTATCGCCTCCCCTCACCCCCTCCTGGTTCAAGGGTCAACTCTATTTCCTTTGCTTTGGGGACTGACCAACCAAAGTGTATTTTGCTGGGAAGCTAAGGTACCACGACCAGTGACCCACGTTTTCTGCAGACAGAACACTAAACCCCGGTTAAGAACACATCCCAAACACCCAGCTCTCCAACATATGGGTGTCCTATCATCTTGGGAGTGACTCAAGCTTCCTGTGACTATGAGCTTTTTCACCTCGGAAAGATAGGGAAAGTCACTGTACCCAATTCAGGGTCATTCTGAGGAAATGACTAATGTTTGCAAAGTGTTTACAACAGTACCAACATGGTAAGAGTTTGCTAAACAGAATACGTATTATCTAAAAGTCCATCTGCAGAAAAAAGTGGGGACGTCTATCCAGCATGGTCCTGGGGAAGAGAGTAACTGGGGAAGTTAAAAAAAAAAAAAACATGTCTTCCAACTTCAGGGACAACCTTACCTCTTAGCCCTTGTCTACAGATGGGGGCGCGCGTGGAGCAGGGCCAAGGACCTCCCCCAGTGCCACAGCTAGAAGGCAGCAGAGATGGAATTTCAAGCCCTATGTGTCTGACCCCATAAAGAGAGCCCCGGTGAGGCACCAGGAATCCAAAGCTCCCCGACTCACCCACGGACAAGATCTCCTGGCACTTTTCACACTGGTCCTTCATCTTCAGGCACCCTGTGGAGTTGTGACGGATCTCCTTGCACACGGCACCATCCTGGTTGTCTTCTGGAGACACATGAGGGAAGAGAGCGTCATGCTAAGGGACCACACAGTGATATAGTGATGGGCCTCCCCTCCTACCCCTTTCACACCACTGTTTGCCTCTTTGAGATGCTTCTGTGGGCAGAGCAGGTTGGGAATGAGTTGTCTGCCTGCAGACCCTGGCCTCTCTGATCAGGGCTCCTTGTGGAGGGACAGGGGAGGGAGTTCCTGGGGCTCCCTCAGCTGGGTGTGGCCTTGCCTCCCACCGTCTGGATCCAATGAGCCCGTCCTGCCTCTGTTCTCTTTGGCACCAGAACCCGTTCTGCTCTGCATTCTATCTGGCTCGTCTCTCCCCCCTAGGGTCAGCAAGCCTCTTGAAGGAGGGAGTGGGATCCTCTTAGAGCCACCTTATAACACAATGCCCCTCCCCACCATTATGGATACGCAGCAGACGCTGTTCAATTCAGTGTCCTCCTGTATCTCCAAACCGATTCAAGCCAAACTGGGTACCAAACGGTAGCATTCAGGAGGTGGTGTTGGCTAACTATGTCTACTAGTTCAACGAAGGAAATCACCTCTGAAAGTACTGACTTTTCATGTCCACAGTAGACCTCATTCATTCAAAAAATATTCATACATGCCCATTCTGTACCAGGCCCCAAGGTGATAGCCAGAAACAGCTTTCTAAACTGTAGCATGCACAGATTATATAATTTGTCACCACTGCTTGCATAACATCCACATAAAGTCTACCTGCCTTCCCAAGACAAATGGGGTCTGGTTCCCTAGAAAGGAGTCATCCACGTCACGCCCCCCAGTGGCCAAAAGGGGCACTGTCAACGCAGATTCCAAGTCCGGCAGGGCTAAATTTGACCTGGTCCCCCTTTATCAGCTATGAATACTTGGACACAGTCCTTCACCTGTCATACTTTTCTCCTCCACAAATGGGGATAATACCACCTTCATGGGGTTGTTGGGGAAAAAAGATGACACAAGCCAAGCCCCTGGCATAGTTCTTTAGAATCTAATGTGTTTCTCAATAACCTGCTTGTTCCCATCCCTTCTCATGAAGAATGAAGGAGATGATGGCCTTCTAACCTTCTGTGAATTCCATTGGGAAGTGGGGGAGTCTGTGAAGGTTGACTTCCATAGCCTGTTGAGCCTGGTGTATCATGTCAAGGAAGGGCTGAAACATGTCATGGAAATTCAAGGGCTGGTAGACAGGGAAAGGCATTATGTTCCGGGCGAAGCGGGACTTGGCATTGAAGAAAAAAGGCCTCCGCTGGAATGAGCTGAACGGTGAGAAGTGGAAAGGGTCCTGGGGCTCACGGGTGAAGAATCTGTCCTGGAACAGCTCATCCATGATGCTGGACGCCCGGTTGAAACTGTCCTGCATGACGTCCAGGGCGTGGGTCTGCTGTCGGTCATTCTCTAGCAGGGAGTCGATGCGGTCACCATTAATCCAGAAGTAGAAGGGAGAACTCTGGTTCAGGAACTCCTCAACCTGTGAGGGGCAGAACGGAGGAGTTAGGAGAAGCTCAGTGAAGTCCCAGTCTCCTCCTGTGTCCCCTTGCTGCTCCTTGGTCACCTCAGTCACATAGCACGGGACCAAAGCCCCTGCTGGGACTGGCTCCCTGGCTCCCCAACTGTCAGGCCAATCCCCTTTCATTCTACCCACCCAACAGGGAAGAGTTTGAAAAGACGTCGGAGGCCAAGAGATGCACAAACCCCCATCACCCGAGACAAATCTCCTTTCTGGTCACCAAGGATTCCCCACATCCCGACTCAGCCAAGGGCCACTGGAGAGGTCTTCAGTTCATGAGTCCCAACCAGGCGAGGCCCGCGGGGGAGGACGGGATCAATATTCATGTGCTAAAATTCCTAACTCCTTTTGCCTAAGTGGACCCAGGGATGTGCCACACCACGAAGTCATTTGTTATGTCATCCAGCTAATCATTTCTGGATGAGAATCTTCTAAGAGACGGCACAGGTGCTTTTGGTGACTTCACATTTGCACACCGAGAGCAAATGTCACCAACTGATCATGGCGCTCCAGGACTCAGGGCAGCCAAGACGAGTCAGTTGCATCTGGTAGGTGAAATGAAGCCGTGATACTGTGATTTATAGAAAGAAGTGTCTATTTGGTCTTTGTCTGGTTCCTAAAGCCCTTAGCATTTCCTGTGAGGAGAGCAATAAACTTACATGCTAATAATAAATTTAAAAAATAATAAAGCTATGCTAATGAGGGGGCTTTTGGAAAGCACCTGAGGATGGAGGCTGGTCGCCAGCAGAACCCACCGAGATTGGAACCGATGGAATTTTTAATCCCATCTCCTGATTTCTGGGGAGGGGAGAGGGGCTGGAAGTTGAATCCATCAGCAATGGCCAATGATTTAATCAATCATGCCCTTGGGAGGAAGACTCCTTAAAATCCCAAAAGGACGTGCTTGAGGAGCTTCTGGGTGGCTGAACATGTGAAGATGGAGGCGAGTGGTGCCCTCTCAGAGGGCATGGAACATTCCCCACCCCTCACCCATACCTTGAGCTATGCATTGCCTCCCTTTGGCTTTTCGGAGTTATATCCTTATATAATAAACCAATAACTCAGTAAGTCAAACGTGTCTCTGAGTTGTGAGCTGCCCCAGCAAATTAAATGAGCATGAGAAGGGGGTTGTAGGAACCTCCAATCTATAGCCAAGGCCAGAAGCACAGGTGGCAAGCCAGATGTGTGATGGGTACCTGAAGTTGGGGCAGGGGTGGAGTGGGAAGGACAGGCTTGTGGGCTTGAGCCCTTAGCCCGAGAGATCTCCCATCTCCAGGGAGAGAGTGTCAGAACTGAGCTGATTTGTAGGCATCCAGCTGGTGTGGGAGAACTGCCCCACAGGTTGGAATAGGGTTGGGGGGTAGGGGGAAGGACCAGGTAAGAAGCATCTTTCCCTCCATTCCCGCCTCTACCGCTCAGAGCCCAGTGGCGCTCAGCAGCCCGACCCCTTTCACCTGGTGGCCAACCAGCCCTGTGCCGCTTCTGCAGACACGGGCGTAGAACTTCATGCAGGTCTGTTTCAGGCAGGGCTTACACTCCTCCCAGAGGGCCATCATGGTGTCATTGCACACCCCCTGCGACGCCTTCAGCTTCGTTTCTGAATCCTTGGTGTCATTCAGGGCATCCTGCAGGAGGACACGAAGCCAGGTTAGCCACATGGAAACCACAGGCTTCACACTCTCCAAGCAGGCACCATGATGCGGGGCCCTCCACCCCCTGAGGCAGGCCTTCCCAGGGCTGGCCATACCACGTGCCTATTTCTTCCTCTGGCTCCTGGGTTCCCCCGTTTGCCTGGAATTCCCTCCCCACCCCACTTTAAGCATCTTCTCAACTTCGAGACCCAGCTCTTCTTTCTGGTCTTCCCCGTCCACTAGAACCCACGTGGATATCCCTTTCCTCTGACACTGCACTTAGTCTTGACCCCAGGATTGACCTCTCATTTATACCCCATTTTCTATCCTCAACTTCTGGTGTTTAAATGTTGTCTTCCGAAGCTTCCAGAAGCGCTCGGGATCTTATTTGTCTATTGCAGCCCCAGTCCCTGGCACGCCATCAAAAATCAAAGTCACAACAGCTACCAAAACTCTCTAGCACATCCATGGCACTTGGCCAGGTAATTCTGTAAGAATCTGCCCCAAAGAATTCCTGCCATAAAGGGGAAATCCAATGCATGAAGATCTCTGATACGATGTTCTTTAATGGCGCAGGTGGAGGGGGAAATACTCGAATCAACCCAAATGCTTAAAAATAGAAGGTCAAGGCACACCGTGGCTCGGTGGGTTAAAGCCTCTGCCTTCGGCTCAGGTCATGATCTCAGGGTCCTGGGATCGAGTCCCACATCCGGCTCTCTGCTCAGCGGGGAGCCTGCTTCCCCCCCCCCACCCGCCTGCCTCTCTACCTACTTGTGATCTCTGTCTGTCAAATAAATCTTAAAAAATAAATAAAATCTTAAAACAAATAAAAATAAAATAAATAAATATAAATAAATAAAAATAAATAAAAAATAAAACAACAACAACAAAAAAAAACAAATAAAATCTTAAAAAAAGAATAGAAGGTCAAGCAAATCATTGGTCTACACAGAGGCCGGAGACGCAGCTTTTTGAGGGGTTTGTTGTTAACTTTTAAATAATATAACAAGCATTTTTCATGTTAACAGGGTTGATTTTGAATATAGTGACTATCAGAAGAGTATAAAGGAAAACAAAGGAGCGAGAAACAGATCAAATGTTAACAGTGAATTGTCCATAGGTAAAAGGGTTACAGAAAACTTTTCCTCTTCCACTTTTGTATATTAAAATCACAACAAATGAGTGTGTTAACCTTTCGAAGAAGAATTAAGTAGACCATCCACACCCCAAAGCAAAGCTACGGGAAGAGCTGACCAGGAGGAGCTTGAGGTCTCTGAGATCCCTCTCCTGTTCCAGGTCCCCTGCTCCTGGGAAGGCCACCCCACCTCCCACCCAGCCAACCCACAAGCAAGCATCAACCTCGCTGCCTACTTCCTCTCTTTCGCATTCACAGATTCAGGAACCAAGACGTCATGGAGCCTTGTCCTAAACTTGATGTGCTTTCTCACAAAACCTGGATTGGAGAATACTAAACTGATGAAAACCCCAAAAACTCAAGAACAGGACTTGCCTGACACTTTTCTAGGAGCTCCTTGAGGATTCTCCCAGAATGGTGAGGAAAAACACTGATGCCAAGGAAGGGCACTGTGACAAAAGAAAGAGCAGGATCCAGGCCAGCATTTCCCTAAGTGGCCTCCAGGGAATTGTGCTGAAAGCTATCATGGGGAGAGGGGCGCCTGGGTGGCTCAGTTGGTTAAGCTCCTGCCTTCAGGCTCAGGTCATGATCCCAGACTCCTGGGATCCAGCCCCACATTGGGCTCCCTGCTCAGCAGGGAATCTGCTTCTCCCTCTCCTTCTGCCTCCCCCATCATGTGCATTCTCTCATCTCTCATCTCTCTCTCTCTAGCTCCAGCTCAAATAAATAAATAAAGTCTTAAAAAAAAAAAAAACTCTCATGGGGAGAAAAAAAGGATTCTCTGGTTAATTCGGTTTGGAAAACACAGGGTTAAATGAAGTTCCACAACCTTCTTTACTACAGAACTTCTCAGAGCCTTTACAACACTTTACTGGGTGTGGTGCATAAACAATGAATTTTGGAACACTGAAAAAAATAAAATTAAATTAAAACAAACAAACAACACTTTCGTATGCATTATGGGTCAGGAAGGTGGCAGGTGACCCATGTTAGCCTCTCCATCATTAGGGGTCGGGAGGCAATGGGAGTAGGTTTTTAGGATACCCTTAAGGAGACTGCTGATTTTTAAAATTAGTCGTTTACTCCATTATGGTGTTTTAGTTTTGCTGAATCACTATGCACAGGTTAGACCCGCTATTTTCATTATCCGACTTAGATGTCTCTTTATTAAGAAGTCAGAACTCTAGAAAGCCATGGGGCACTGCAGTGTGTACCTGCCTTCACCCCAAAGTTATTGCCCTACTAGATAAGCTTCCTGAAGGTGGGGCGCCACCCCCCTCCTGACCCGGGGCAGACCAGATCCAAAGCCTACCTTGGAGCTTGCATAGTCAGGGTTTAGAAAAATCTACTGAAGTGAATCGGTCATCATCAGGCCCTGGGCCAAGCTGGTAAGAAACCAGATCCAAGATCCAACCCCCTGAAGCTCTCAAAAGCCAAGAAACCTTCCCTCTTTCTTAACTACAGCCCCAGCATCAGCTGACACTAGCTTGAGAGGGCCCAAGGTCACCTCGGCAACCCAGCAGGGCACCCGAGGGGCGATGGCCCCTCCCCTCCACAGAGGGGGTGCAGTCTGGTCCGCTGGCTCCTCCTTACCTCTTTCTTCTTCTTGGCTTCTTCCAAGTTGCTGAGCAGGGATTTGCGCTCCTCGTTTGTTTGTTCTATTAGTGTCTTTATCTGCTTCACCCCCTTGAGAGCATTTTTAATTTCCCTATTAATGTACTTACTCCCCTCAGTGGACATTTCTGCAAGAGAAGGGCAGGCAGGGAGAGTAAGGAGAGAGGCAGAGATGGGGCTGGGGATACCACCCTAGAACCTGCTGGACTGGTCAGGAAGGCCAATTCAGTCCAGGGGCTCTCCAGGCTGGGAGCACCCACCCCCAACTGGGTGGCCTTTGGACACCAGCTTTGCCCTGACTGGGGTAGGGGAGGGGATCACAGGGCTTATTGTGGACCCAGTCCCCAAGTAGGGACTAAAGCAGCCGCTCTGGAGAACGAGCCTACCCAGCTGCAGGAGAACATTTTCAAGGGGAAAAAGTCCCGAGAAACAAAACAGGAGCATAGGGGAAGGGAAGGAAACTGAAACAAGACGAAATCAGAGAGGGAGACAAACCATGAGAGATTCTTGATCACAGGAAAGAAACTGAGGGATGCTGGAGGGGAGGGGGCCGGGGGGCCGGGATAACAGGGTGACGGGCATTAAGGAGGGTACGGGATGGACTGAGCGCTGGGTGTTAGATGCAACAGATGAACCACGGGTCTCTACCCCTGAAGCTCATAATACACTAGATGCGGCTTAAATTGAGTTGAAATAAAATATTTTTAAAAAATATTCTGGAAGCATTACCATTTAAACATCAAAATGTAAAATCTTATATTGGATACAAGCGTTTCGGGGACTCCGTTTTACCAAACATCTGAACTTCCTTCTCCCACAGCTCCATGTGATAAGAGACACAAAGATGAATTAATGGCACCATTCCACAAGGAAGCTGTGATCACGACACAACGCCATGGGGCAAATGCAAGGAGACAGTGTCACCGAGGTAGTGAAGGTGCAACAGCTAAGTCTCCTCTAGTGGCTCTCCAAGGCCAGGCACTGAGCTGGCCAGGACATATGCCTTTTATGCAAATGCTCTCTCTGCGCTGCCTATGTCATTCCCACTGCAGCCCCAGGACAAAAGAGCACAGTGAGATCAGATCCTTGTCCCGGGTTAATACAGCTGGGGGGTCACAGGGCCAGACACATACCCAAGTCTGATCTCCAAGCTTGAGTTTTTAACAAAACCCCTGGGAACTAGTGAGCTTGTAGGACTGGGGTGGGGAGGAGGGCACAAGGAGGGGTTTCAGGAAAGGCCTGGCAGAGGAGTGCACCCCAAGGCTGGGCTCTGCAGGAGGACGTTTCCCCTTTCCTGGATACGGATCACTGGGTTTCTAGGTGGAAAGGTGGAGGGGACGTGTAGTAGGTGCCATGGGGATGCAAAAATGGATACTCACAAAGGCTCAAATGAGCCAGGCTTCCCAAGGAGGTGTGGGCCCTGGGACAAGCAGACTGGTGAAAAGGGACACAGCCGCCAGAAAGCGCTGGGGATACACCTGAAAAATGCCTAGAAGCCCACCTGACCGCCAAGAACCTAGACCAGGTAGCTGCGGGAAGGAGGCCCTGAGAGGGACCCACCTGAGCAAAGCAGATGGGTCTCTACTGCTTCGGGCCCTGGCAGAGAGGAAGTGGCCTGGGAGGGGACATCTGTTCCACTTACCCTGGAGCTCAGTGTCTGAGACCATCTGGTCTCCCAGAACCCGTCCATTCTCCCAGGTCAGCAGCAGCCCCACAAGCAGCAGGAGAGTCTTCATCGTGCCTCCCTCTCCAATTCTGGAATCCCAGCAGGCCTCTGTTTGTAGAGAACAGGAGACTGTCATGGTAACAGCTAGCCAGCCTGCTGGTTTCCGGCTGGCCTGCAGCCTCCAGCAGCTTCCCCGGGCCCCCGTGGAGGCCCTCCCCTCAGCCAGCCCCTCAGCTGGCGTTACCTTGTTTTTAATCTCAGGGAAATTGGGAGAAAAGATCAGACTTGCCACTGGACCCCTTCAAAAGAAAGTGGAGGCAGGGGATACAGGGGGCAACCACAGGAGAAGCAGCCTAATATAGAAAAAATGAGAACTCTGGAGGCAGAGCCTGGGCTCAGGTCCAGCCCTCCTCTTCCTCCTCTTCCCCCAGAAATCGCTGACTAAGTCTGAGCATGTGTTTTCTGTATCCAGAAAGGACATCTATCTGATACCTGCTCCTATCAAATAAACACTCAAAACACCTCTCTAGGCTCCACCCCTCTCCTTCCCCAGCCCTAATGTGGGGACTTTCTTGGGAGCCCCTGCTGTGTGCAGTCACTAATCAGGCCCACAGCAGATGTCCCCAATCTGTCACAAAAGAAAAATCCCCTTTTTCTCCACCAAGCCTCAACACCCCCCAAAACGTCCTCTTTAAAAAAAAAAAAAAAGATTTTATTTATTTATTTGACAGAAAGCGAGAGAGCACAAGTAGGGGGAGCAGCAGGCAGAGGGAGAAGCAGGCTTCCAACCAAGCTGGGATCCCGATGTGGGACTCGATCCCAGGACCATGGGATCATGACCTGAGCCAAAGGCAGACGTTTAACCGACTGAGCCACGGGGGCGCCCCCAAAACGGCCTTTCAAGACTCGGAGGCAGTGAGAGCCACACTTCAGGTCGGGTGGGCAAAGGAAAATAAATGCCACTTGCCAGGAGACCTAAGATCTAGATCCCTGCGTGGATTTGGGGTGTGAATGTAGCAGAGCAGGGGACAATTGTCTTCAGAGAGTAGAGAGAGGGGGCAGAGTCAAAGGGCTAAAGGGTGGGCCCCTACGCCTCCCCAGGATAAGTTCCCTCTGGATGGATGGGCCCCTTTGTCACCAGGTCCCTTTCCTGTGGCTGTCCCCTTTAAGCCCACAGTAGGGTGCCCTGCCAAGGTGCCCCCCCCCCCCACCACTCAGCTGACTGCTGGGAGCCCAGGACAGCCTAGTGTTACACAATGGACCCTTTCCCAGAAGCTGGAGTTGTTACACCAAACAGAACCCCTCACCCCAGCAGCCCCCTCCACCACAATGCTTATCTGAACGCCCTCATTTCCCCTAACAGAACAGAGAGGTCGGGTCCCCCCTTCCTGAAATTGTGAAGTTGGGAAAAACTGCCCTCAGCTCAGCAGGCCCATAGAAACCCTTGGTAGCACATGAATAAAGGAAGCCTCTCCTGGAAAATAATTAGTAAAGCAGCCAAGCTGTGGTTCCCAAACCAGCCGCACAGCAAAGGCGCAGCGTGGGAGAAGAGAGTGGGTCACTGCCTTCCCCAAAGACAGGGTGGGTGGTTGAGTCGGGGTGCTATTTCAGGCCTGCCAGAAGGCCCAGACCTCAAGGGCTCTGCCCTAGCTGCTCACTGAGGCCTGAAAACGCCTCAGAGAGAAACAGAGCTTCTGTGACGCCCGAGAGAGAAAGCCAGCAAGAACACCCACCTCTCCCGGAGAGACCCCTGGATACCTCTCAGAAATTCAAACAAGAGCCTCTAAAATCAGCCTAGACCAGGAGACAGAGTGTTGGGCCCTAAAGAAAAGGGAGCTGGGGGCAAGAGCACTGATGGAGGAGTCCAGAAACCCAGCAGCCAGGACAGTATCCCACCAGGAGCCTGGGCTCCATGGGGCGCCCCTGGGTCCCGAGCGGAGAAAAATCAGTCTCTTGCCCCAATCCTTGGCCTCTGAGGAAAAGCCAAACCCAGAGACACCACGGAGCTCCTGAAGGCCTGCAGCAGGCTGGGAATCCAAGGATGAGAACCCAGCCCCCCCAACCTCTAGTCCAGTGTCCTTTCCCGGACACCAGGTCACTTAAATGTGACCTCAGTGTCTTCATCTGTACAATGTCCCCCATGTGGACCTCTGAGATGTGACTGCCTTCTGCAAACACAGGGGTCTAAGATAATCACAGTAAATTCTGGCTGTTTCGAAATTTGACCTAGGACCCGTTGTGGGCATTGGCACTATCCTTCGGGGAAGTGGGAGGAGGTGGCATGTTTGGAGAAGGGCAGAGGAAGCTGTGACCCCTCTCAGTGTGGCTTTGCTCCCCGGTGCAAGGCTCAGCTCCCTTAGAGTACCTAGGCATCACACGGGGCGGTGGGGGAGGGGGATCTTGTGGCAATGCAGACTCTTGCCATCCCTGGCAGGAGACCTAAGATCTAGATCCCTGCATAGATTTGGGGTGTGATGGTATTGATATACTGATATCGATGCTGCCCATACAAGGGCAGCACTAGAACTCTCTCCTCTCAGCTCCGCCTGGGCACCCGGCTACCAATGCCCTGCCAAGGTCCTCCTCTCCCCACCCAGCACCACTATGCAGCCTCCCCCCCCCACCCCCAACCAGGAGGCTTCACCCGCAGCAGACAGAGCCATGGAAAGGACGCAGAGACCTAAGCCAAAGAGCCACGCATGCAGCTAGCGTGCTGCATGGTTTTTAACGCCCAAGACCCAAGCTCCATCCCACTGCCTCCCCAAATGTAGGAACCAAACCAAAATGAAAAACAAGGCACTGGTAATTCATACCATCCGGAGACAACTACTAGCACTGTTGTAGTTCTCCTTTGATTTTCTATGCATTTCTGTGCAACCTGATCCCTTACACCCACTATCTTCAAACAGTTCTTTAAAAGCACACCTTTGGGGCTGCAGAATGGTGCATTTTCCGGTGGCCTCTATTTTGCCCTCCCACAAGGTTGGGCATTTACATTGCATGTAATTTCCCAGTGTTACTATAAAGAAGACTCCAGCCGACACCCTTTCATTCTATCTGTCCTTATTCTTAAATTCCTAGTCTCTTTTTAAAAATAAGTATAATAAACAGCTGCTGCTTCTTCTTTTTTGTTTTTAATTAGGTCCAGAAATTCTGGAAGATCAAGGCTTCAGTTCTAGTCCTGATTTTGACACCTACATGCTGTTTATCTTGGGAAAGGATCCTAAACCTCTCCAGACCTCAGATTGTCATCTATAAAATGAGACATCTGGAGCAGACATCTGCGATCTGATGGCAGTTGTGACTTTTCTGATGTATCCTGGGCATTAGGAAGCAAAAAGAGTGCGGTTTAAGTGGTTGCAACATGTACTTAAATCAAAACATACTTATAAACATCCTTTGGAGAGAACCACGGAATTTAGGAGCAGACCAGACGACTCAAGCAGGCAAGCTGACAACCACCACGGGAGCCCAGTACCTGGACAAGGAGGACCCCACAGAAGGTCTGGGCCTCCCGCAAAAGGCATTAGCTCTCCAAGCCGCACTCCCCCATCTTTGCAAAAGGAGGGTCATTACACCTGTCCTAGTTAACCCACAGAACTGTGGCTGGAGCTAGCGGGCACGGGAGCTCCGGAGTCCTGGCCCGAGCGCCACCCCGCAGCAGTTCTGCTTCCAGCTTGGCGGCCCGGTGACGGGGCTCGAGACACCTCCCTTCCCTGGTTCCCCGACTCCATCCGGAGCGCAGCTGACAGCCCAGGTGGTACCAGCGATCTTCCGGTGCTCTCTCGGTTGCCATCCCCGGTTGCCACCCCCCGCTCGGGTCCCGGTGGGGCTCTGCGCCGGGTGGGAGAGGTGGGCACATCTCACCGGTCAGCGGCGCCCGGCGACCTTGCGCTGCTCCTGGCGACGCTGCGTGGTGAGCACCGTGAGGCGCGCGTATTTATAGAGCTCTGTCTCGTCTACACCCCCTTTGGGGCTGGCTGCAAACCTGCATGACTCACGCCCAAAGAATGCTGTGGAATTCACCGGGAGCTTTCTGGAAGCCGGCGCCGGAGGGGACGGGAGGCGGGGTAGGGGGGCGCTCCCGGGCAGCACCCGGCGAGGGGCGTGCGTAGGGCGGGTCGGGGAGAGAGCGGCAGGGCTTCTGCACCGCAAACGGCCGCTCGGGGGTGCTGCGGTGCGCCGCTGGCTGCTCCCCACTCCCCCGCGGCTCAGAGTTGGGGGACCCTGCCCCCAGGAGGGAGGGCTCCAGGTAAGGTACGCAGCTCGGGGACCCCTCCACGGGGTTCCAGGGGTGCACTACGCTCCAAAACAAAATCGCACAGTTTTTTCTGATTGAACGTGAGCCTTGTTTTTTTGTTTGTTTGTTTTCTTAAGATTTTATTTATTTATTTGACAGACAGAGATCACAAGTAGGCAAGAGAGGCAGGCAGGGAGAGAGAGGAGGAAGCAGGCTCTCCGCAGAGCAGAGAGCCCGATGTGGGGCTAGATCCCGGGACTCTGGGATCATGACCTGAGCCAAAAGCAGAGGCTTTAACCCACTGAGCCACCCAGGCACCCCTGAACGTGAGCCTTGTTACACTTCAGTAGAAAAGCATCAGAAATTATGAGGGTGGCCTGGAGAGGGTGTTGTGCGAGAGAACACAGAGGGAGAAAGAAATGCCACTTCTCCAGCCATCACAGTGACCCCCGTGGGCCTTTGGTGCACCTGCTGGCCAGGAGGAAACAGGAATGTGTTTTGGGGGGTGAACTGAGCACACACAGAGGGAGTCACAACATCCCCCTGGCTCCTTGATTCCTGAACCTTAAGCAATTATTGTCCCCATCCACTTGGGGCCCACTTAAGCCGGGTGGGCTTCACGGTGTGGGACTCAGCAGCCCCACACTTGGCTTGAGGGCTCTCCCTGCAGTGTTGAAATTCCTCATAGTTGTTGAACAAGGGGTCCAGAATTTTCATCTTGCACCTGGCCTTGCAAATTAGTGCAGGTCCTGTTTGCAAGGGAAGGGGGTCGGGGCTCATTTATCTTGATGGGTCTGTCTCAGTTCCCTCTGCTGACAGGAGGAGCTTATTTCTAGACTCCCTCTGGCAGGGGGCTATGAGGTTCCAGAGAGATGGGAGCCTGGCAGGGAGGGCACCAACCCAGATGCCCCTCAGGTATAGCTACTTCTTGGGAAAGAAACAGAGGCACCTACTCAGGAACCCCAGGGCATTTGCACTCTGGGTGAAAAGTCAAGTTGCCTGCTGGTGGTTCTCACACCCGTGGGGGGAGATGGGTAGGCAAGAGGTGAAGGCAGCCTGGTTTGGGTGGCCAACTTTGAAAGCCACTTGAGACGTAAGGCTTTAGGGGAGATCTGTACGGGCAGGGGCTGAGTTTTTCTGCCCACAACTTCCAGAGCTATAGCTTGAGGCCCAGTCCCTGGTGGCCCAAGGTCCGGGGACAACTGGGACCCCACCCTTTTTCCAGAGGGAGCACAAATGGAGCTTCTAGGCCTATGAAGAATTGGGGGCACTTGAGCTGGGTGCATGGATTTCTGACTACAGTCTTAGTTCTGCCCTAAAGTGCTGGGTGACCTTGGACAACCACTTTGCCCTCTGGGCCTCAGTTTCTTCCAAGTGGACAATGAAGAATTGGGAAGGTAGGTGTCATCTCTAAGGTCCCGTTCAACCTAACCTGAGACAATGCCAAGTGGTGAGAAAATGAGCCCAGAGGAAAAAAAAATCAGGTGAAAATGTAGAACAATATTTCTTTCTTGAGGCTTCCGTTTATTTCTCTTAAAAAAAAAAAAAGTCTAATTATCAGTAACCGCTACATTTTCTATGGAAACTGCCTCCTCCTTAGCATATCAATGACTGAGGTCACAGGAGCTGTTTTTGAGCACTCCTTGTAACTTTTCTGTTCTGTGCTCCCCCCACCCCTCCCCGCATCCGGCACAAGAGGCATAAATCTGTGATAATTATATTTGTAAAAATCAGACTTTAGAGGACAGACGAGGAGATCTGCCTTAGTCAGCGGAAGTGGGGGAAGGGAGGAGAGGGAGAGGGGCTTTGGAAGAAGATGACCCTGTGAATGATAACTTGATCACTCGGGCTACTCAGCAAACACGGCTCCGCTGATCAAACTTCAAAGGGGGAAATTGCGAATTTTGAAAGCTATCACACGATACCCCAGTGCTGATTCCCCACCACCACCAGTAACGTTCCCCCTCTCCCCTGGTGATCATCCTGCCTCTGTTTGAATGCCCTCAATGACTGAGAGCTGTGTGCAAACCTGTGTGCAAACAGCGGTCTAGAAAAGCTATTGATAGCACTAGGTTCTCAGAATCTGGCCCCTGCAAGGGCAGCCCCAAGCCCGGTTCTGTCCTTCAAAGCCATACAGGAAAACCCAATCCCTCTCCCTCCTGCTAGTCCTTCTGATATTTGAAGGCAGCTAGTTGCTTCTCCCAGTGATCTCCAGGCTTGTGGCTGCCTGCCCTTGTTTGCGGATTCCTCCCCAGCCCTTTGGCCTTCTGGACCTTGCCTCTCTTGCTGCTCTGAGCCCAGCAGTGAACCTGCCAATACCAGGGAGGGCTGACCACCTTTCCCCTTGCTCAGATGTTCTAGACAAGGTTTTGTTTCACTGCTGAGTCACTTGGCTGATTTCATATAGAATTCGTCATCTTTTTGGCAGATGCTGCTGTTTAATCATTTTGCTCCCATCTTGGACTTGTGCAATCAGTTTGGGGTTTGTAGCTTGATTTTTTTTTTTTTTTTCCTGGAACAAGGGACCATGGGGAGGTCATGAAGGGAAAGTAAAGAGCTTTATGTTTATCAATTTATCTGGTTTATCTCTGTATGCTTTGCCCCACTGTCTCTCCTCTGCTATGTAATATCTTTGTCATGCACCTCCATCACCGCCACACGGTCCTGCTCAGTGCCACCAGCCCGACCACTGCCGGCATAGCTGGAACAAGCTAGAAATGGACAAGAGCAGTAAGTAGCCCATGGCCTACTATTAATCATACCTCTCCAGGCTCGAATTATTGAACAGGTCTATTCTATCAGTTAGAGACCTATGAAAAAAATCATGCATGATAAAAATTGTATACAGTAAACTCAGCCCACGGCAGGTGCAGAGGTATCCTGAATGCTTTTTCAGGACCTCCCTAACCTAACAAAAGTGTCACTCCATCAGGTGCATTTCCCTCTCCTTGCATCTAGGGAATACGTTTTTGGGAAAAGATATGAAGCTAGCCTCCTCCAAGATGCGTATCATGGATCTCTGAGCAGACAAATATTACTTAAATTATCTTCACTGCTACACTTGCTATTGACTGACTCCATGGTCTAGATTTTACTCCAGAATCGGTCAACTCTAACATTTAGCTCTAATTCTTTGATTAATGGACATTTTTTAAACCTTTACTTATGTGTTTTAGAGAGAGAGAGGAGCAGAGGAAGAGAGAGAGAGAGAGAGATTGCTAGAGCAGACTCCCTGCTGAGTGCAGAGCCTGACATGGGGCTCGATCCCAGGACCTCGAGATCATGATCTGAGCTGAAATCAAGAGCCAGCTGCTCAACAGACTGAGCCACCCAGGCGCCCCAACATATTTGACATATTTCTTTGTACGGGTCCTTCACTCCCTTCTCAGAGAGTGAGGTTGCCGGATACCTACTCTGCTCCTCCCTGCCCCAAGGGTGCTCCATTTTGTCCCTGCTCCTTTGGTGTGGCTTTAGGAACAAACACAAGACCCAGCTTTGGGCAGCCAGGCGGGAGGGCAGCGAGGCACAACTTGGGATTTAATACGAAGCTCCCTATGCCCCCGAGGCACCCTCTGCTTACTTTTATATCATGTCGTAACACACTGTGCTTCTCAAATTGGTTTACACCGATCGCTGGGGCAGGCTGCGAGGTGCTGAGAGTACACAGAGACACAGTAGCTGCAGTTTTACTCAGATTTAAGGAGAAAAGTTAATACTTAGAAAGTCATCAATTTCCCTTCCTTTTCTTCCTTCCTTTCATTCTATCTTTACTCAGTTTCTCCCTAAATCTCATGTTTGGAAAGTAATGGATGTCTATTCATACATAAACTTATATTTAGAATGGATGCATGTAGATATAATATCTGTACATAGTATATATTATATATAAACAAATAAGGGATTTTTTCTTTTTAAAAAAAATTTTTAAGGGACGCCTGGGTGGCTCAGTTGGTTGAGCAGCTGCCTTCAGCTCAGGTCATGATCCCAGCGTCCTGGGATCGAGTCCCACATCGGGCTCCTTGCTCCGCAGGGAGCCTGCTTCTCCCTCCGCCTCTGCCTGCCACTCTGTCTGCCTGTGCTCGCGCTCTCTCTCTCTCTGACAAATAAATAAATAAAATCTTAAAAAAAAATTTTTTAAATAGTATTATATATACTGCTTGCTCTTTACCACAATATCACGGATATTATGGATATCCCTCCAGGTCATACGTAGATATGAGCCATACTTTTCCGTAGCTACATGTTTTATTCAGCCGTTCCTTTGTTCCAGTTTTTTTTCCGTCACCATAAACTGTGCCACCATAAACGCCTGCCACAGGTGTCCCTAATATGTTGGTGCCTTTACTGGCATAAAGTAGACTCCAGAATTGGGATTGCCGAATAAAAGGAAATGTGTAGGATAAAGGAGAACTGTAGTCTTCACATTCATATATTCTGCCTGATGGTTTTCCCAAAAGGTCGTGGTAACTCCCACTCTCTCTGAGGATGTCCTTTCCCTGTGTGATCATCAGACTGGATGCTGCTGGCCTCTTGAATCTGGGCCAGTCTGGTTTGTGAAAATGACGTTTTGCCACCTTAAGAGTGTCATGCTCCACCGACTGAGCCAGCCAGGAGCCCCTCAACTAATCATTCTTTTATTTATTTATTTATTTATTTATAAATATTTTATAAATTTATTTGACACAGAGAGGGAGAGATCACAAGTAGGCAGAGAGGCAGGCATAGAGAGAGGGGGAAGCAGGCTCCCCGCCGAGCAGAGAGCCCGATGTGGGGCTCGATCCCAGGACCCTGAGACATGACCTGAGTTGAAGGCAGAGACTTAACCCCCTGAGCCACCCAGGCATCCCTCAACTAATCATTCTTGCATGAAGTTTCCTCTTCTGACTTGCCTATTTACATTGTTTGCTCATTTTATTGGACTTTGATCCCTTCTTCCTATCAATTTATAGGAGCACTTTAAAGGAATAAAGTGATTTTAAGTGCATTGCAAATGTTTTTATCAAGTTATTATGTGTCTTTTCCCTTTGATTATGAAGGCTCTTAAAATTTTTATGTAGTGAAATTGGTTTTTCCCTTTATAAGTTTTTAGGTCTCCTGACCTAACAATGTCACAAAAATATAAAGAGTTGTTCTCCTGATTTTCTTCTAGCTTCCTGTTAGTTTTTATATTTAGGTATTTAATCCAAATGAAATGTGTGTGTGTGTGGCATGGTGCGAGTATAGGAGTGTGAGTATGTGTGTGTTTATGGTGTGTGTATGGTAGGGTTTTTTTGGTGTGTGTATTTGTATGATATGTGGTATGTGTGGTGAGGGGGGTGTGTGTGTGTGTGTGTGTGTGTGTGTATTTGTAGGAGAGAGGTGAGGCAAGGCTCTAACTTCATTTTTTCCCAGACCTGCAGCCAATTATGTCAACATGATTTATCAAATAAACTACCATACTCATGCTGAGTTGAAATGCCAGTTTGTCATCTGTGAAATTTCTCAGGTAAATTTGGATCTGTTTTAGGACTTTCTAGTTTATTCCTCTGATTTATTTTCTCATTCCTGTGTAACATATTGTTTTCGTTACATAGCTGTGAAACAATAATTAATATTGAAAAGGTAATTTCTCCCACCCTTCCTTTACAAATTCTCTTGGCTCTTCTTGGACATTAATTCTCCAGTATGAACTCTAATTTTGTCCAGTTTGAAAAAAGACGGTAATTGTAATTATAATTGCACTGAAAGCACATAATAGTTTTAGAAGAATTCACATTTTTATATTCTTTCTTCCTACTTGGAAGCATAACATAGGTCTAGAAGTAAGTGAATCTATTATTTTTATCTCTAAGTAAATTTTTCTTTTATCAAAGTGAGATATATGTATA
The DNA here is from genome assembly GCA_004024625.1 of Mellivora capensis. Lineage (NCBI taxonomy): Eukaryota > Metazoa > Chordata > Mammalia > Carnivora > Mustelidae > Mellivora > Mellivora capensis. The sequence goes on from PISX010003253.1 coordinate 36,819, forward strand.
ATTTGAAAATATCAAATAGTACAGAACAGAAAGTACCAACGCAGAAGTCCCCTACCTCATTCCCCACCCTCCCTCCTCTCAAGGCTGCCATCACCCCCACCCCCAACCCAGAAAAACATTACTTCTGTATTCAAACAAATACTGTTTCGTTGTGATATGGCACGCAATTTTACATCGTTTTTCCAAATAAGAGGAAAGATTTCAAAGACATTTTTGCTACTTCTGTCATTGTGGTGGTGGAAAAGTTAGAGAAATCTTGATGAAGCACAAAAATAACTGAAATTTATCCAACCAGAATTCAACTGTTTACCCATTTCCACTCGGCTTTGTGCTCCCATTCTCTAAGATATGGCCCGGCATGCAGTAGGTGCTTAGTAAATACTTTTTAAATCACCTGAATCGATTCTTTGATTATTGAGATCTAAGATCTCAGGTTTGTTTGTTGGTTTGTTTTGATAGTCTTATCCTATTTTTGATCCATCTCAAAACTGTAATATCCACAAGGTTAGGGAACCTATCCCCTGCACTAGCACTGATCCTCGCTATGTGTTTGTGTAATAAGGGAATGAAAGCCATGCACTGACAGATGTCAACTACATCTTTTTCTCTGTTAGCTTCATCCTTTGTTAGTGCAACTGATGGTGAATCCACATGTAGGGCTTAAATTTATTCCTCTTGAATTTTATCTTTGTTTTCCTTGAATATTATCACATGTGTACTGTGGACACATGTCCAGGTAGTTCTGAATTTTGTCCTTGAAGTTTTGAATGAGAAACAAAGAAATAAGCATGCCTTCTGGGTCTCCTCCATCCAGAGTATAGATAGGAATGTCCATTAGGACCCTTCTTATCACATTAAAATCTCTTGAGGGCCTGCTATAAATAAATTGCTGTGTATCAGATCCTTTGGAAAATATCTTCCTCAAAAGCGTTCATGTCCCTCCAGTTCTGGTCTTTCCATTTTAATATGTACAATTCTTCTCTACCTGGATACAGGGGTTTTTCTTGTCCTCTTTGCAGTAATCCAAATTACCGAATCTCTGCAGGGATTCCTTCCCATTATCCAGTGGATGTTTGACTAAAAGAGGCTTCTCCTTCCTACACATCATCAAGGCTCCCTTTTTTCAGCTATATCCAGCCCCAAATGAAGTCAGCCACATTCTTCCTGAAGTCATAATTGATTCGGATGAAAAGTCTAAGTACTTTAATCTTTGCTAATACCTTATTATATTAATCTGAAAGATTTGTTCAAGCTCTGATGCATCTCTGTAATTAAATAGCTTTAGGGGCCCCTGGCTGGCTCAGGGTGTAGAACATGTGACTCTTGGTCTTGGAGTTTTAAGTTCAAGCCCTGTTTTGGGTGTAGAGATTACTTTAAAAAAATAAAATCTTTTAAAAAGTAAAAATAAACTGCTTTTCTTAGAACTTTGCCCCTACAGAGTTCATAAAATAAGGTATTCTTTGGACAATGTAAAGCCCCCTTTAAGAATTTCCTGAGCTAGAAGAATTCATATTATATAGCATCACCCACTGATAAAGAGTGGTATTGCAGGGCACCTCTTGGCCACACTATATAAGTACATTCTCAAAAATTCTAGTACTGATAAATGAGAAGTAAGGCATGAATCCATAGACATGGGGAAATCCTAGGTGACTTTCTGGGGGAAAGCAATAAAAGATAGGAAACTTAAGAATTGTGAAAATAGCACATAGTTCAAAGAATGGGCCAAAGAAGCCAAGTTAACACTTCTCCCACCAAACATCTTCAACCTAAAATATCGATGGATTTCCCCTCCCCCCTCCCCAGGAAATTCTATTTCTTATTTTAAATGGAATCCAACAGGAAAATGAGGTTTATATTTTCCTGTACAGCCCATATTGCTGGAACACTGCTAGGAAATACCCTGGACTGGCCCTCTGGGTACTTTCAAAAATTTACTCTTGGGCAGCATTGATGGTATGGTCGTGAGCATATCGGCCTTCCAGGAATATTTCACTCCTTATCTTTCAAGGAATGACTATCTGGGTGATGAACAAGGTGGTAACACTGTGGGGAGTTTCAGTCCATGGCATTAAAGAGTTTATTGAGGGATAAGGGCAAAATCTTGCCAAGGTCTGGGTTGGAGAGGGGTTAATGCACCAGAGGTCTCACCAGCATCCACATTTCCCCCTTTCCTGGTGGTGACTGGGCTAAGGGCTATTTCCCTGCCTCCTTGCCTTCAGTTGAGGTCATATGACTGAGTTCTGGCCGCTGGAATGGGGCTGACAGTGAGTGTGCGCCTCTTCTAGGTCTGTGCCATGCTCACCTCCAACCCACAATCCTCCCATCTCTTTCCATTCTCCATCAACCTGGGACGCTGCTTACTGAAGATGGCAACATCGCAGGACAGAAGAAGCCTGGATCCCCCAGCCAACATTTGTAAGAACCAGCTAACCTGCAGCAGATTGCGAAATTCATGAGAAATGAACTATTGCTGTCTGCCCTTGAAGTCTTGAACTTATTAATCGTAGCTAGTGCTACTTGCTCTAACTACTACAGAAACTCTTAAAATGGGATGTCACAATAACAAAAATATAAATATGTGGCATAGCTTAGCAACATGCCTACTAACGCTCAGGGGCATTTGTTGGATAGAATCAAAGTGAGAGTGTATGTTCTATTGGCTGTATTTGGCAAAGCAATCTAAGAAAAAAGATGAGCTCAGGAGAAGTGGGTGGTTTGCAAAGAGAAATGAAGGGGAATAGAGAGAGTTCAGAAAATATAAGCCTAATAGGGAGGAAAACACCAAGGGCTTCTCGGTCCCAAGCAGCGGAAAAGGCCCATTAAGACCCACCCTTGGTGAAAAGATCAGATTAGGGAGATGACATTCCCAGTCAAGTTTTGTAGCATCGAAGTAGCAACCTGCCCCTTGAGAGATAGAAAGAAGCACAGGGGACAGAAACAAGGAAATAAAGCAGGTTTGGAAACTATGTCTAGGAAAAACTCTGGGTGTGGTCACTAGCCCATGGAATCGACTAGAAGTAAATGGATAAGACTTTGCTAGAATTTTGAGGGACTTTGATCATATATAAACAGACACCCAAAAATCCAAAACCAATACATAAAAACCCATATGCCCAGACTTTTACCTTTTATCTCCACTATTAGAGCGGTAAAATAACCCTGCTCCAGAAGGAAGTGGGCTGGGAGAACTGAGCAACTTCAGGGAAGACTCAGCCCCCAGCACCCACTTCAGATGTATACAAAACAGGTAGTGGGCCAGGAAGAGCTTTCTAGAGAGCATAGCCTAGGGTGTAATAAGCAAGAGAGATCCTCCAGAGAGTTGAACAGGGGCCTAAACAAAGACCTGCCCCCATCCCAGGGTTAGGGGCCGTTACAGAATCTGGGAGGGTCTCAAAATATCCACAGACCTTTAACTACTCTGTCTCTCTCTCTCTCTCTCTTCCCTTTTCCAAATGGGCGTGTTTACTGTGGTTCTCTGCTCCATGCTGCTCCATGTGAGACTGGAGCTACTTTAGACCTAAGGAAATACAGAATCACAGGGAGGCCCTGGACTGTGAGCTGCTGGAATGTGGGGTTCAACCCCACGCCACCCCTGGCGGGGAGAATGAGCTTTATGAGTGAAGACAAGGAAGCAAACCAGTATTTGGTGGCTAGGGGGGTGGACTGTGCAGAGAATGCCAGTGCCTGCTGATCTTGCTTCATTCTCTCTCCATAGCCCACGGCTCACTCTGGTTTCAAACCCTTGCTTTTAGATAGGCTCTGGCCAGTGAAATATGGGTCAAAGTGCTTTACACCAGCCCAACCCATAAAATCTTCCGATGCAGGGCCCTCCATCCTTTCTTTCCCTTTTGTAACAACCTTAGAGTCACATGTTGAAGACAGTGGGAAAACAAGATGGGAGGTCCCTGGGTCCCTGAGTCCCAATGTGGAAGAGAACTGCCCAACCCACCCAGGACTGTGATGTGAGTGAGAAATAAACTTTTGTTTTATTAAGATAGTGGGATATAGGGGTTGTCACAGCAGTGAGTGTTACTTACACTGACTAGTGTCAGGATAGGGAATGCCTATATTTATTTAGAAAATATACCAAATAAGAGAAGCTACCAGAGAAAAGTCAGAGAAGCTTAGAAGAACCAGGAGTATGTAGGATCAGAGAAACCAGGGGAGAAGAGAGCTTCAAGAAGAAACTCCTAATGGTGTTTGTGATGGTTAATTTTACATGTCAACTTCGCTAGGCCATGGTACTCAGGTATTTGTTCAAACATTATTTTAAATGCTTCTGGGAAGGTGTTTTTTCAGTTGAGATTAACATTCAAATCAGTGGATTTTGACTCAGTCAGATTCTCCTCCATCCTGTGGTGGGCCTTCTCTAGTCAGTTGAAGACCTTGATAGAAAATAGAAACTGACCTCCCCAAAGAAAGGGAATTCTATCAGTAGACTGCCTTTGGACTTAAGCTGCAACATTAACTCTTCCTGGGTCTCCAGCCTCCTGGCTATTTGTTCTGTTTCTTTGGAGAACCCCAACAAAAATGGTTGAAGAGGATACAAGTTTCAAAAAGGCTATTATTCTGGCAACTAAGAGGAAGGAAGCAAATTTAACAAACATTGGGGCTTGGAGCTACAACCGAAGAAGGAAAAGTGGAAGCAATGTCCTAATGCTAGTGAAGAACAGGATGGGAGAGGAAGCGCTCAAAGGCACAGAGGGAGGAATTGAGCTTTAGGAGAAAGAGATGTTTAGTGCCTGAAGTAGAAAAGACAAAAGCAAGTCTGGGGGAGCCCCATGGGGGATTCTGTTCTGAGCAAACCACAGCACTGCTCAAGAACTAACGTGGGACTCTCTAGCTTCTTTAACTCTCTCGCTTCCAGCATTAGTGATCTGGTTTGTTTTGTTGTTGTTGTTGTTTTCCCCTCTAAATGACCTCTGCCCTATAGCAATTTCCTTTGGCTTCCAACAGAAGTATGGCTCATGTGTCCCAGTCAAATGCACCCACCCCCAGCCCCAGTTGTAAACAGTATTAAGCATTTCTCTCTATCCCACCCCACCACACCTGCCTATGCCATCTGTGCCTCTGTGCCCATGTCCCAGCCTGAGCCCCTTCCTGATAGCCCCCTCATCTTCTGGTCCGTTGGGGCAGGGCTGGGGTGGGGGAGCTAAGAGTTTCTTTCAGTTGACCTTGGGTCCATCCCTCTGGCTGTTTTTGGAAGGTACCCGAAATTGAAGCTGAAGGCTTTCACCCAAGGGCTGGTGTACTCTCCAGGAAATCCCTGTCTCCTCCCTTCTGTGATCTGTGGTCTGTGATCATCCTGTAGTCTCATCTTTCTGCCTTCCCTTTGAACTATTTCAGAGCTGTGACCCCTCCTGCCTGCCAACTCCTCTCCAGCGATTTCTGCCACTCCACAGGGCTGGGCCTCATCTCCCCTGTGTCCTTTTGGAACTGAGCCTCATCCCCTGAACATCTTCAGGGCTGGAGTCCAGCCCTGCTCACCCAGGGCCCATTTGCAGCCAGACACAGGCCTATTTCATTTCTTTGCTGATGCATTTGCAAACCATAACAATACCATAGGCTATACACATCTTCTGAGTCCAAAGGGTCAGGGACAGGGGTGGGGCACTCCCTCACATCAGGGTTAGGACCTTTTTGTCACTAAATATCTTGGATCAAGCCAACTAAAGAAAGCATGGAGAAGACCAAAGGTCATTTGCTTGTTCTTCTTGTGGATAAATATTTGAGTGCCTTCTGTGAGATGCAGTGTGGTAGCTATACACACAGGTGCCGGATTTAGCCTGCCTGGGTTCAAGTCTCAAGGTCTCCACTTCCTAGCTACATTCCTTACAGTAAGCACGTGATTAATCTCTTCTTGTCTCATCTCCTCCACTGAGAAGTGGAGACAATAGTTGTGTTTGTCTCCTAAAGCTGCTGGGAAGATGAAATACATTAACACATAGGTAACCTACAAATCCTACAAAGGATTCCTTGGATGTGACTACCCCCCTGGTATTTACGAAGCAGCTCTCCTGGTCCATGCCACAATCCCAGGAGGCTGAGGTAGACTCAGAATCCAGACTCAAGGAGTACAGCGTGAACTACTACAAGGTGGGCAACAGCCTCTCTGAACCTCAGTCTCCACTTCTGTGCAATGGGCACCATTGTTCCTGGCTTCAGCTCTAGAGGCTGTAGTGAGCTGTCTTGAGAGAATGGAGAGAAAGTGCTTTATAAACTGAAACTTGCCCCCCACGGGATGGGGCCTATTCTGATGGGCCCATCAGCCCTTTCTGGGCTGGGATTCCTGAATGGTAGTTGGGGCCCCTTCTCGGCTCCTGGCTTAGAAGAAAGTGTCTCTGCTTGGGCCCTACCTCCTTTACTCTAAGGGCTAAACGGGGGTGGGCATGGAAGTGTGGGGATGTGGGGAAAGGCCAGGCGGGGTTGCCCCCACGCTGGGGGCCCCTCTCTCCCTGCACTCCGCTGTTGTAGCATTCATCACACCTCAGCGCCCTGACTTGTTTCATTGCTGGCTTTCCTCAACCAGAGGCAACCTCACAGAGTATCCCTCACCCTCCCAGAGCTGGGGGCAGAAGCTGGTACATGGAAGGTGGTCAGGGAATGTTCCATTAATGAAGAATGATATGTGAGGAGCCCCAGAGGAGAGCCTCAGACAAGAGTCACAACTCCTGACTCGAGGTAACTCTTCCTCCGATGTCACTGTACAAAATCACAGAATTTGGGAGCGCCTGGGGCCCAACTCTTCTCCTTGCAGAAAACCGAGGTTTGGAGACCTGGAGTGGCCGCCCAAAGTCACTCACCCAGCGCGTGGGTGACCAACCTTGCTGGCCTCCCCGGACTGGTGGGGATGCGGAATTTCAGGGCTGAGGCGGGGACAGTCCCCGGCAACCCGGGGCTGGAAGCCGGGGACCCTGCGTTCCCCTAGTCCGTCTGCCCCTCAGGCGGGTGAGGAGACCGTCCGGGGCTGAGACTCGCTCCCAGCCACGAGGCGGCCCCCAGGGCGGGCGGCGGCTGACCAGGGAAGGCGGGGGGGAGGGGGGGTGTCCTCCGCGCGCTCCCCGGGGCGCCACGGCCGCAGGGCGGGCGGGCGAGCTGGCGGGCCCGGAGTCGGGGACCCGCGGCGGCACAAAGAGGCCCGGCCGAGGCAGTTTTGAACCTCCCGAGGAAGTGGATCTGGGCCGGGGCCCAGGGCGTGACGGGGAGGGCGGGAGCGCGCCCGCGAGCGAGGGGGAGGCGGGAGGCGGGGAGCGCGGGGCGCGGGGCGGCCGCAGACCTCGCCGGCCTCCAGCGGGAAGCGCGCGCGCGGGCGGCGGCGGCAGCGGGATGGGCGGCCCGGGTCCCCTCGGCTGCGACCCCGCGGACCCTCTCTTCGGCGCGCCGCCTCTGCTGCCCGGCGCTCGAGCGGGCGGCGCGTAGGGCGGTGAGCGGGCGCCGGCCGAGGAGCCGCCGGCTTCACCCCACCCCTGGCCACTCCGCAGCTCGAGCCGCCGCCCCGGGGCGCTCCCGAGGCCCCGCAGGAGGGACCATGAAAGGTAAGCCGAGAACCCCCGCTAGCCCCCCGCACCCCCACCCCACCCCGCCGGCGGGGCTGCGGAGGGGACGACGCTCCGGGAGCGAGCTCTGGGCTCTCCCGCCCTTCTGATCCTCCCGCGGAAGGCATTGATGAACAGGACCGAGGGAGCCCTGATGTCTAGAGGAGGGGGAGAGTTCACACGCAGTCCCCTTCACAGTCCTCTTCTCACTCTGCATTGCTTTATTCCCCCAAATAGTTGTAAATTCCAGAGAAGTTTCTGATCCCTTTAACCTCGTCAGTGCAAAAAGATGCCACCAGCCCAACTTTCTGGCCCTGTTAAAGCCCCATCCAGGGGACCCATCTCAGAGGCTCCTGCAGCCCCTAGACTTCTGGGCCCGGGGCCAGGCCTAGGCCTCTCCTCCAGGAGCTTCAGCCCCTTCCTCAGGAGAGACCTGTTGTGTCCAAGTCCTTCAGCCCAGACACTGCCCTACCAGACCCCTGAACCCTGGCTGACCCACCCGCTGACTTCCCAGGGACACAGCAGCTGGGGAGGGCCCCTGGTCCAGGCCTGAGCTTTCCCGAGGGCACTGGGTCATCTCCACCATAGCCCTTGCAGCCAGGTCCTGGGATGGACCCAAGAACAGGACTTGTTCCCAGGTGCTCATACCTGGGCCTGGCTTTCTGGAGGCCCGGGAAAGAGCACACTTTGTCTTAACACTCATTTTCAAGCTAGGGGAGCAGCAGGCATTGGAATCATCCTATGGGACAGGATGATTTGGGTTTTGAGTGCTCTCTTCTGTGCTTGTTAATAATCCCTCCCTAGCGCCTCTCTCAGGCAGGTGCTGAGCTCCTGGCACTAAGAACCTCCCCACTCCTTTGACTTGTTGAATGTGGGGACTGAAAAAGACCTTGGAGATCATCTAAAGGGCTTTAAACTCTACTCTCCAGTGTTGTTGAAGAAGCAGCTCTGTTGTTGTCTTTTACGTAGAATGGGATGAAGAAAGGGCTCACAGGCAAACCTCTGACAGAATACAGCCAACATGTTGTATAGTTGAAGAAACTGAGACCAAACAGGTAGAAGCGGCTTCGTGGTATGCAAACCTGTGTCCCCCAACAGGTCCCCGCACTCGGAAGGCCTCGTACTAGGTTTAATGTCTTGAAATTCGTAAAAACTTTTAAACAGGGTCCTCTCGTGCTTTTGTTTTGCACTGGGCTCTACCAGTTATGTTTCTGGTCCTATGGCTAGGAGAAGGAACTTGCTTAAGAGTCAGAGCTAGTCAAGGGGACCAGAGCTCAGGGGCCTGACTTCCAGGCCAGAGCACTAGCTAACATACCCTTGCCTCTCTGTTGCTTCCTTCCCTCTGGCCTCTGGCCCCTCTGTGCTTCCGGATGGCCTCACCATGTCTTGGGCTGTCTGGGATGAAGCAAGCAATTTATAAGTAACCCCAGGGAGTTCCCTTGGCTGCAGAGAGTAGTCTCACCCACAAAGCTCCTGCTCTCAGCTACCACATCTTACAGAACTGTACCCACCCCCGTTAGCTGGCCTGGGGAAGGTCATTAACCAGAAGTCTCTGGAAGGGTCTTAGACCACATCTCACCACAGGCTCGGGGCCCACACTGCTCTGGACCTTAATGACGATGGTAAGATGCTACACGTATTCGGAGTGGTTTGGCTTCACCAACATTCTTGACAAGCACTGTAAGAGAAAATCAAGTGAGGGAAAGACAGGACAGAAGTCCTCTGAAATGGTGGAGACATCCTGCTCCCATTGAGGAGAGAGTTAGGAGCACATGACCTGCTTTCTGAAACTCAGCAAGGCAATTCCAGTCCTCTGAGTGGAAGAGGAACAAGCTGGTGTGGATGACTATTTGGAGGAGAAAGGGCTGGCTGGAAGTCTGTGGGCTCCCTCCTGGCATTCCTAAGGTCTGCTCCTCTCACCTCCTTTTCCCCATTCTCAACCTACAGCCTCACCAACCACGTGGGGCCAAATTCCTGTTCATTGAGGCCTTTGGGGCATCTATCGTGTATTTTTCCTTCAGTCTCCGGGAAACCTTCCGTGATCTCCTGTAACACCCCAGGGGCATAGGCTGCAGAGCTTTGGGAGAATACGAGGCTTGATTTCCAGTACACCTCTCTACGGGGTCTTCCCTCATCCTCCCTAGGAGCCAGGAGGAGCGACCACCTCTACCTGAGATGGAAAAAGCAGGGCAGACAGCAAATATTTGGCCTTTGGATCTGTAGGAGTTTGAAGAAGCAGGACTAGATTTCACCCACACGGAAAAACTAAAGTGCCCAGCAAAGCAGGGCGGCCCTTCCAGACTGGCCCTTCCCCAAGAGGAACCGGCTTCCAAGCCTCCTCCAAAGGCCCACCAATCTGAGAAGTACATCTGTTGGCCAACATTCACCTCCCCCCTCAAAGCCAAACACGGTGATGTTATGCTTTGTGGGGGAGAGGGGTATTGGTGGGGACAGCACTTAAGGAAACGCGCGTGCTGAGGAGCACGGCCCCCAGTGGCCAGGAGCCAGGCCTCCTCTGCCAGCCAAGCTGTTTCCACCCGAGGGCCCCTCCTGCCTGCTTGCTTGCCTGTCTGCCTGCCTCTGGCCAGGCCTCCCAGGCAGCCGCATTTTTCCATGTAGGCCGGTACCTGGCCCCAGGTGTCCCTTCTCGCACCCGAGGGGCATAGAGCTGCCACCAGCCCATTTTGGAGCTTCCCACTGGTTTGTCTGAGACCTTAACAGCCACCTGTGGGATGCTGTGCACACCTGTGGTGAGAGCCCTCCCAGCTCTGTCAGCCCCCCACCCCACACGCTGTAGGAACAGCCTGGTCCCCTGGGATTGGAGAGTCAAAGACCTGGGCTTTCTCTATTCCTGGCCCCACATGAGGCTCTGGTCAAAGTGTTCCCTCTCTGGGCCCCGTTCTCCTCCTGGGTGGTCCCTGAGGCCCCTCATGCCCTGACGTAATGTGACCCAGCTCAGAAACTCTGAGCCTGAGGACCATTTGGGGAGCGGAAGTGACTCGGTGGAGAGATGGTTGGAAGCAGGCCCACTGCACGAGCAACTCTGTGCCCCTGGGAGACTTGTCCTCAGCTGCCATGTACAGGGCAGAGTCACACCCTGCTGTTTCCCCAGCGTAGGAGGAACAGCCCCTCCCTTCAGAATCAGAGACCAGTGCCCACACTCCATGGACAAAAGTGTGGACAGGCAGAGACAGGGCTGCAGACTACAGCCGTGTGATCCCAGGAAAATCTACCACACGCAGGTAGCCGAGGAGACTGCATCCAATCACAAGTGGGTAGACTGTGCCCCCTTTGAAAGCCTGACCCCCATCCTCAGACTGCGGGCGCTGGGAGAGACCTGATTCTAGAAGAAAAGGAGCTGATGTGGCAGGGTGTAAAGAGTCACTAAACAGCTCAGTTTTTTGGGGGGAACCTGAGGGCTCGGATGATGAAAATTAGTTCCAAACCCTCAGGCGCGCGTGCACGCACACACACACACACACACACACACAGGCACCGCTTACCTTGCCCTCCAGCTGGGGTCATTTTGATACCTGAGGACTCACATCCCAAAGCTAATTTGAGAGAAAAAAGAATTCTACTTCTCAGTAGGTGTTTGCTGGAATACCTTAGCAGGTTTCCTGGCGGACAGGCAGGTGTGCTAGGTGTGAGGCCTGCGAGTCCAGCAGCAGGAAGGACCGGGCCCCTCGTCACTCGCATATATGCTGCCCATGTTTGCTTATATGTTGGTTAGCAGGTGCGTGTGTGTGTGTGTGTGTGTGTGTGTGTGTGTGTGTTGTGAGCGCTGAAGCCCAAGGTTAGAGGGAGCCCTCTCACCCACCAGCTTTATAAGCTAGTAGCTATGATGGAGTCATTGATGCTCTCTGGCTGCCTCCTTGGCAAGAACACTGCATTGTCTTTTTTTTTTTTTTTTTAAAGATTGTATTTATTTATTTGTCAGAGAGAGAGAATGAGCGAGCACAGGCAGACAGAGTGGCAGGCAGAGGCAGAGGGAGAAGCAGGCTCCCTGGCGAGCAAGGAGCCCGATGTGGGACTCGATCCCAGGACGCTGGGATCATGACCTGAGCCGAAGGCAGCCGCTTAACCAACTGAGCCACCCAGGCGTCCCTGGATCGTCTTTTTAATGTTCGTTCCAGCTCTAACATCCTCCTCTGTGGTTTCTCCTTCTGAGAGGGCGCGCTTATTTATTTATTTTATTTGAGTCATGTTGACACACAACGTTAACTTAGTTTCAGGCTTAGGACAGAGCTGTGCCCACCAAAAAGCATAACAGCCATCTGTCACCCCGCAGCACTGTTACAATATCATCAACTCTGTTCCTTGTGCTGTGTCTTTTATGCTCAGGACTTACTCACTCTGCAACTGAAAGCCCGTATCTCCTACTCCCCTTCACCCATTTTGCCAGTCCCCCCCGCAACCTTCCTTCTGGCAACCATCTGTCTCTTCTTTGTATTTATAGATCTGATTCTGCTCTTTGTTTATTCATTTGGTTGTTTTTTCCCCCCAGATTCCACGTATAAGTGAAATCAAATGGTATTTGTCTCTCTCAGTCTGCCTTCCTTCACTTAGCATAATATTCTCTGGTTCCATCCATGTTGTTGCAAGTGGCAAGGTTGCACCCTTTTTCGTGGCCACATAATATTCCACTCTAGATGCCAGGTATATATACATTTCTATCTATCCATCTATCTATTGATCTGTATCTATTTTTCTCTCTGAATAAAACTGTGGAACCCACAGAGTAGTGTTAGAATGAGAGGTGCATGAATATGGTGACCCTGGCTGCCTTCTTCTCGCCTCACTCTCCTCCAGTGACTGTCACTTAGGAGGTATCCACTACATCCTCCAGTGAGTAAATCTGAGTCCCCCATTACACTGAAATCCTTAAAGGCAAGAGGAACACCGTGGGATTCCCAGAACCTAATGTCAGTCTCCAATAAAGACTTGTGCTTCTATTTCACATTTACTGACTATCTGCCTTATGTCAGAGCTTGTATGTCTGTCTGTACCTCAGGGCCAAGGAAGATGCAAAGAAGGGCTCCATATCCTTTCTCTCAAGGAGCTCACCCTTTGCTAGGACTGGTTATTTCCCTGTCTCCCACCTTTGCTGCTCCTCTTCGGGATGACCCTGGTAGCAGCTGTGGAGCCTCAGTTTCTTAGGGGGCACCCATTCTTGAACAGTCTTACCCAGCCGTGTGGATTTGACACATGGGGATAGGCTGGTGCAGCCAGGTTTACAACGCTGGGCTCTGGACACCTATTACAAACAGGGTAACACCTCTCGCTAGAGACCTGCAGAGACCTCCTTCAAGGCTCGAATAAGATACCTTCACGTCCACTGAACCCTAAGCTAAGCTATTCTTTATTCTGGGATGTTGCCCCACACTCCGGTGATTTCTGCCCTCAGGCAGACAAGACAGACACACTTAAGAGGAAAACCAGATAATGAAGGGAGAAGAAGTAACTGATCAGGTGACTAGTCTATACAGTGGATTCGGTAGGAATCCTGGGGAGAAAGAGCATTACAAGTTGGGGCACCTTGGAGAGGCTTTCAGGAAGAATTGAAGGGTAGACATAGACTTGTTGCATGTAATCTTTTTATAGTACATATACATTAGAAAAATTTTTGAAAAATTTAGTAACGGGGGAAAGAAAAATTACTTACGTGAACTCCTACCCCTCAGAGAAAATTGACCAGATTTGGATGAGCATTCTTCCAGAAATCTTTCTGGGTGTGTTTGCACACAGATTTTTTTTTTCCACATGGATAAGACTATACTTTCCATGTTATTCAGTATATGTATATGTATTTTTATTTTTATTTTTTAAGGTTTTATTTATTTATTTGACAGACAGAGATCACAAGTAGGCAGAGAGGCAGGCAGAGAGAGAGGAGGAGGCAGACTCCCTGCTGATCAGAGAGCCCAATGTGGGGCTCGATCCCAGGACCCTGGGATCACGACCCGAGCAGAAGGCAGAGGTTTAACCCACTGAGCCACCCAGGTGCCCCTATTTTTATTTTTTTTAAAGATTTTGCCCATTTGTCAGAGAGAGAGAGAGAGAGAGAGAGCGCAAGCACAAACAAGGGGAGCAGCAGGCAGAGGGAGAAGCAGGCTCCCTGCTGCGCAAGGAGCCCGATGTGGGACTTGATCCCAGGACCCCGGGATCATGACCTGAGCTGAAGGCATCAGATATCCAACCAACTGGGCCCCCCAAGCATTCCTCTCTATATGTACTTTTAAAAATTCAGCAATAGAACATAGGTATCTTCCCTGGGCCAAAAATAGAGATCTGCACTATTTTTAAAATGGTTGCATAATATTTCCATATACATCTTTCAATCATTTATTTAACCAACCCCTTCTTGATGGGCGTTTGAGTCATTTACATTTTTCCTTGGGTTTATCATAGCACGCAGTGATAATTTTTACACACCCATCTTTGCCTCATGGTGTAAGTATCCCCTGAGGAAGAAACTCCTAGAAGGGGGTTTGGGGAGTCAAAGGCACGCTCATTTGAAATTTGGAAACAGAGTGCCACACTGCCCCACAGGCACAAGCAGGCCCTTCATTCCCACGGGGTTTGAGGTGTAACACCTGGAGCGAGTTTGAGGAAGGTGGAGAATTTTGATCTTTTCAGGAAAGGAGGAAGTGAGTTCATCTTTGGGGAATAGTGGGCTGAGAAGAGGAGGAGTGACGAGCTACAATCCAGGGGCCAGGACTTGACTGAAGGCAACTCCACACTGCTCTCAGTTCCCCGAAGGGTTCCTCCCCAACCCGGCTGCTTTTCCCCTCAGCAGTGCAGAGAAAACAGGCTGTAGGGCTGAAGGCACAAGGGCCAGAAGAGAAAGGTAATGGCTCCAGCAAGATGAAGCTTATCCCGGGAGGCTCGACTGATGGCAGGATGGAGTAAGGAGTAAAAAGGCTTAGTGCAGTGGGAAGTAGGAAGAACAGTGGGAGTGGTCCTGAAGATCCTGCAGATGGACCAGCAGGGAGCTTTCTGCTGCAGAGGCCACAGCAGCTGAGCTGTGGTTGAGGCGGAGAGGAGACCCATAGATCCTGGGTCTAGGAGCCCTGAGGTCCAGAGAACCAAGGGACTTTCAACAAATGTTTTCTCCATTAAAGTTGATGGCAGGAGACAGGATAAAAAAGTAATCCAGCCCAGGCAATGGGCTTATCCAGAACAGTGTTCCCCGAAGCTGGTGCATTTCATTCCTAAGGTCATAATAGCCGACTCAATACCTGAATACCAGTTCCATGGGATTTATGCATCTTTTTTTTTTTTCCAAGCATGTCAGGAAGTTCTACAATCAAATGTTTGAGAAACATAAAAATAAACACAGATTGAAGCGGGCTTTTTTTTTCTTTTTTTTTTTGTGGGACTTGTCAAAATCTTCACTGTGTTAATGTGAGTTTCTAAGATGGTAAATAGGGTATGCAGCATTTTCTAGACTTACTTGATTAAAGAACTTTTTTTTCCACAAAGAGTAATTTGGAATTCCAAAGTGTTTCATAGGACATAGTTTGAAAAATAGGTTTCTTTCTTTCTTCCTTCCTTCCTTCCTTCCTTCCTTCCTTTCTTTTGTGTGTGATGGGGAGGGACAGAGGGTGAGAGAGAGAGAAAGAGAATCTCAAGGAGGTCCCACACCCAGCTCAGAGCTCAACTATGGGCTCGATCTCACAACCCTCAGATCGTGACCTAAGCCGAAATCAAGAGTTGGATGCTTAACTGACTTTAATCCTGAAAAATGGATTTCATGAAAGTTGGAAATCGGTCCTGAGCATAAGGGGCACCGAGAAAGGACAATAAATGACAGTAACAATTCCAGTAGGTTTGAAAAAGAATCCCTATAAAAATGACAGCTACTGCCATTTATCAGTATTCACTGTGTGCCAGGTACTTGTCATTTGTCACCTCGTTGGGTTTCCACAGCAGCCCTGTGAGTCTAGTTTGCACATGAAGCTGAGAGAGGGAAGTGGGTCCCCATGAGAAAGAGAACAGGGACTTCAAACAGTGAAACACAAGGAGAGTGAGGGGTTCAAAGATCCAGAAATGTCAACAGAGACCAAAGAACTGGTGATTCCCACGCCTCTCCCCCATTCCCATGGGATTTTGGTGTTTGGGGGGAGGAGCTGCTGTCTGCACAAAGGAGGACCAATATGTACGTGATAGTGGGGGAGGGTTGGGTCTCTTGCATGGAGTGAATAACGAGGGTTGTCTTCTCTACTGGAGGCTACAACACCCCTTGAAGCGGTGTCTAGAAATGGGGTGGGCATTTGGAATTATCACAATGGCCAGGGATGGCCGCTGACATTTAGGATGCTGAAAGTTTGCGCGGTGTGGCTAAATCCTGTCTAACGAAGAATTGCACCACCCAAAGGCTGAGTGCTCCCTCCGGAAACACAGAGGGTGAGAAAGGGGAGGAAAGTCACTGGGAACAGAGAGGGCTTAGGAGAAAGGGCCAGTTTCCCCTCAGTCTATGTGGTGACCAGGAGCCCAATGGAAGGCAGGCTGTGGGCTGGCTCAGAGGATTCAGACAGAGGTGGCAGGAGGAGAGAGAAAACCTGTCCCAGAGCATCAAATGGGATTTTAGGAGCGAAGGAGCAGAAAGGAGGTGATTGTTACAGGGAAGCAGATCATGACGACTGGAAGAGCAGGAGAATCTGAAAGGAAAGGACCAGATCCATTAGAGCAGGGAGGGGCAGACTGATTCCCCCCGGACTGTAGATGTGTCCACAAAGGAAGCCCGTGGGGAGGGGGCAATGGCGGGAGGGTTCCAATGAAAACAATTTTGCAACCTTAATTATAGCATTCTGGAACCTTAAACTATAGCTATTTTGTAACTTTAAATATAGCATTGGCTCCTGAGAAGACTCTGAAATCTTTATTTTTGCCGACCCAATTGGCTGTTTTGAAAACCCACTCTGTGAACTCCGTAGAAGATAATTATCAAACTATGTTCCTTGAAGTTCCCAAAGAAAGCCCTTTTATTCAGTTCCTCGAATCTCTCCCCCTTGCTGACTCTGACGGAAGATTGCAGTCCCAGAGAGGCTGAGGAGTGAATTAACTCCATATTTTTGGTCAACCGAGAGAAAGCCGGCGTCGGCAACCACAGGCCAGTTAGCTGTTGGTTCACAGGTCCAGGCTGTTTTCCACCTCCCCGGGGGAAGGGAACTGAGTTCAACCCCGACAGAGTCAGCAGTCACGCCTAACGATGTGCCAAGACACACACCTTCGATCACACTTTCTACTTGACTATGTGGGAGCAGAGGCTTAAAAAAAAAAAAAAAAGTGGTTTCCCTTGTGGCTGTCCTTCTGATATCTGAGTTGGCTATTATGACCTTAGGGATGAAAGGAACAAACACTCTTTCCAATCTTCAGTGAGTCTGAGCTTGCAACACTGGCCTTCGAAGGCTGTTGGATTGTTTGTTTGTTTTAAGCACACTGCCTGGACTTTGAGTAGAGAGCACTAGATGAAGCCTGATGGTGCCTTTGGTATGTCTTTCACAGGCCTGGCTTCTTTATCACCATGACCGGCATAGTCCCTTGTGATAGCTGTAAACCCTTGGGACCTCTGGACCGGGGGAGGCAGAAACTGGCTTAGATTGCTAACTGGAACAGCTTGCTGTCCCAAGTTTGCTGTGAGAGAGGGGCCTTCCCAAAGACTTACCGTCCAGGCATTGTCATCGCTTCTCCAGTGTCCTTTGCCAAGCCTACCCCTCTTGTCACAATTTATCCTGGCGTCAGCAATATGGGAAAAGGAAGGGAAAAAAAGAACACAGTGGAGCCCATCTCCCTTTCTGGAAACGTAGTGTCCCTTCGGGTGCCCATGGCTTGCAATACGGCCTCCCCGTTAGCCACTGCAGACACCTGGAAGCCCACAACGTCTGACATTCAGGTCCCTCAGTTTTCGGTATTACCAGACATATTCAGTGTCACGGATAACATGTACGGCACAGGAAGAGTCGCAGCCTTATTTTAGAGGCTGTAAGAGGCTGCTGGTATTCTAAGATTTTTAATTGATTTAATTTAATAAAAAATACCCATGCCCCTCTAGAGAGGCCTTTTAGCTTTCGGAGAGGAATATCCTATCCCTTGTTCTAGTTCTGAGAAAGGCAGGGGAAGCAGACCCTACATTCTCCTGTGCATACCGGCTTCGTTCCTTTTCAATTCAGACACTAGGTTCTGTCTGCTGCTTTAAGCCTTTGCATCCTCAATGCATTAGCACTCCCCAGCACTCCCTAGTCATAGAGAACTAAGAATAGACCAAATTGAAACCATATTTGAAGTCACTAATCTTTATTTTTTAATAAAAATGAGCTCTTAATCAAGACAGCGGAAGTTAAGAATTAACTAGGGATGCAGACCTTCTCATAGAGTCAGCAAACCCATCTTTCTTGAACACCCACTCCATGATCAGCCTGGGGCTGACCAAGGCTAGAGGAAGATTTCAGACCTCAAGGAGATGTAAACAGATGTCAGGCCTGGATGGAGAAGGCTGTGTGCGGCCCTGCGAGCCCTCTGTACGTGCGCTTGGATCTGCCTTCAGATCCCCGGACTTTCAGGAACCACAAACTAGCTGGCAGGTCACTTCCCTTCTCCAAGTCTTTATACCATGACAGATGGGCTCTGCAGCTTGTCAGCTCCTTCCCACACTCCCGGTCTCTGAAAACCATTTGGAAAGCTGGTATACCCAACACTAAGTCAGATCTCAGCACAAGGCATGGGAGACGGAGAGGGGGAGGAAAGTCGTTTCCTGTCTCTATCCACTCCACTTGGCCCTGCTTGAGGAGGGAGTACAGACTCCTGTCTAATCAATCATCCTCTGATCAATCACAGCCTCTGGATCTTGAAGCCAAGATTTTCTCAGTGCTTTCCGTCTGTTTCTTCTTCTGTCCCCGACCGGAACAATCTTGGTGTAATGTGAATATAATGAGCCTGTACTCACAAAGGGTTTGGCTTATAAAAGCATCCCAAATGCTTTGGATTATGTTCCCATTAACATGAGCAGGGGTAAAATGGAGAGTTGCTAGAGCACTCCAGACATAGGTAAATTAGGGGTCCCCAAGGCCCATGGCTCAGGGCCGGTGAACAGGAAGTCCAAAGGATCAGAAAAAGGAGGAGACCCCTTTGGGGATCAGGGAGGGCGTGAGCTACGGAACTGAGATGTCAACAGAAGGAACAGTGCCAAATGCTTGTGAACCCCTCATCTACAGAGAGCCAAGTTCCGGGCTGGCAACTGTCATTTCCCTGCCTGTGGGCTGCAAAGTACCGGAACGGGGTCTTTCTTAATTCCCACTTGCTAACGATTGCCAATTTAGGGGTCCCTCAGTGGGAGAGCAAAGTGATGACAAAGCTGTGTGCTTTTGTCGGTGGGGGGGTGTTTGCTGAAGGTCGGTGTCAGCCTCGCTTGATTTAAGTCCTCCCAGCTCCCTTGCAAAGGCTATAAAGAGCGAAGTGATGAAATTGGCCTTGGAGCCAGAACAGGGAGGAGGCTGAGTCCCGAGGGGGTGCAGAGAAGCACCATCAAGGGGTGGGGAGAAATGAGAAACAGGGGAAGGAAGGCCTAGAAAGCATTTCTGCTCCAACAGATGGAAGGAATACTTCCCCTGGGGACCATGGCTGCAGTATATCCGACAGCACGCGGCTTGGTTCTGGCTGAGATCATCTGGGGCCGGGAGGGCATGGCTGCCTAGGGTGAGGTGTTGGTCAGACAGGAGTGCGGAAGGCACCAAGGGATCTGAGCCTGCCTCATCTGAGGCATACGTTTATGGGAAAGGGATGGGAATCCTGATAACCTCTGAGGCATAGTTACCCTCATAAACTATTGGCAGATTGATGACAGGATGGCAGCCTGAGACACAGTGAGGGGCTGGAAAGATTGATTTCTCAGGTTATTGATGAGGGGATCTGCCTCATAGTGGTACCTGCCATATAGACCTCCTTCTCCCACTCCCAAGACCCCAGACCGCACACACACACACTCATGAGAGCCCATTAGTTCCATCAGAGAGTGGCTACCTGCAGTCCATTATTGTGGAAAGGAAAACAGCCAGAATTCAGGAGGTTTTGCCAGTGGCTGGCTCTGTGACTAGCCAGGCATGAAAACATAACCCCCTGCCCCCAACTCAGTTTCCTCACCTGTAAAATGGGGAGAATGACTTCCCACCCTGTTTTTCTCTCACATTAGCCATAAGAACCAAAGGCAATAATGGATATGAGCCCAGCTCTCTGCCCTGTCCCCGAGATTGACTCCATCTCTGAAAGTGGGACACTAACCTTGGTCTCTTGACCAAGCTTCCCATGGATCCCACATCAAGCATAGACCCACTTAGGACTGGGAAGCATAATGTAAAATCATTCATAGATTTTTTAAAAAAGATTATTTATTTATTTATTTGACAGAGCTCACAAGTAGGCAGAGAAGCAGGCAGAGAGAGAGGAGGAAGCAGGCTCCCCGCTGAGCAGAGGGCCCGATGTGGGACTCGATCCCAGGACCCTGAGATCATGACCCGAGCCGAAGGCAGAGGCCTCAACCCACTAAGCCACCCAGGCGCCCATTCATAGATTCTTTTACAATTATATTTGTTGAGCAATTTCTCAGTGCCATCCACTGCCTCAGGACTTTGGGTAAGGCAGAGAACGAGACAGGCACATTCCCTGTCCTCAGACTTAAACACTGGGGAAAAGAGCTGCCCAATAAATAATAAGAGGTAGATTGCCTTCTACAGCGGGAGGACACAGACCATGACCAAGTTATCTCTAACAAGGGATGGGTCCAGTTGGGAAGCTCAAGGAAGGCCACTGAGGAAGTGATGTCTAAGCTGTGACCTAGAGAACAAGCAGAAGGCAATGATGATGGCATCTTTAACTTGGGTTTATCTCCGTCCCTCCCCTCCTGAGCCCATTCGCAGCTCCTTCACTTACCAAGGTTCCTTGCCCACTTTGCCTCTTGGCTCCCTTCTTTTTTTTTTTTTTTTTAAGATTTTTTATTTATTTATTTGACAGAGAGAGATCACAAGTAGGCAGAGAGGCAGGCAGAGAGAGTGAGAGGGAAGTCTGAGGGAGGGGGAAAACCCTAGTAATTACTTCATGGAGAAATCAGGCAACACCTCAGCCAGGTGATCAAAATGAACATCACCTGAAGGACAGACGGATGCTGCGTGCCTCCAGATGTGACAGCCGGAGCAGGACGCACCACTGTGTGTGCAGTTTATTGGCTAAGAATGCATAACCCCAATCCAATCAGGAGCAAGCATGAGAAGAACATGAAGTGAGGATCGTCACCTTAAAAAGTATGTGGGAGGGGGCTGTCCTTTCCAAAAATATCAGTCATGAAAGTCAATAAAGGTGAAAGAGACAAGACAACGAAATGCAACCCTTGACTTTAGACTGGCTCCTGTGCCAGAGAGTAAAGGAAATCTGCAGAGGTGAGCGTTGGCCGACGGTAACACTGTAGGTTAGATAAAGTATAACAGCAAAGTCGTGATAAGCAGATATATGCATGTTGTCTTATTTTTGCTTCTTTCTTAAAAAAAGGTAGCATATTACATATGCTCCTATGCATTTTGCTGTTTTTATTTAATATGCCCTCGAAATGACTCCATGTCAGTGAATAGAGATTTCCTTATTCATTTGTATAGCTGCAGAGAGTCCCACTGTGTGTGTATAACTATAGAATATTAACCAATTCCCCATAGTTGAACATTTAGGTAGTTCTTGCAATACAAGACAGTTTTTGCAATTACAAATAATCCCGCCATGAATAGCTTTGTCATAAACGTTTTAAGATTGTTGGAGGTGTATATTATGGATAAATGCATGGAAGTGTGATTGTGGGGTCAAAGGGCAAATGTATATGTTAAATTCCCCTCTGCCAGGTCTGGACCATATGCATCCCCACCCCAACTCACCGTAGCTTGGCTAGTGGAGTATATTTCAACCTCTGCATTATTGCCAATCTGACGGGTGAGAAATGATTTCACACTGTAGTTTTAAATTGCATTTACTGTGGAGCACCTGGGTGACTCAGTCACTTAAGTGTCTGACTCTTGATTTCCGCTCAGATCATGATCTCAGGGTTGTGAGACTGAGCCCCACCATGGAGCCTGCTTAAGATTCTCCCTTGGGGCTCCTGGGTGGCTCAGTGGGTTAAAGCCTCTGCCTTCGGCTCAGGTCATGATCCCAGGGTCCTGGGATCGAGCCCTGAATCGGGCTCTCTGCTCTCTGCTCGGAGGTGAGCCTGTTTCCCCCTCTCTCTCTGCCTGCCTTTCTGCCTACTTGTGATCTCTGTCTGTCAAATAAATAAATAAAATCTTTAAAAAAAAAAAAAAGATTCTCTCACTCCCTCTCCCTCTGTCCCTCCCCCACCTCTAAAAAAATAAATAAAAATTCTTTAAAAATCAAAAATCTCATTTATCTTGTGAATAAATTTGAACATCTTTTCATTTGTTTAGGGGCCTTCTTTTTTTTTAAGATTTTGTTTATTTATTTGAGAGACAGCACATGAGTTGGGGGACAGAGGGAGCAGGAGAGGGAGGACCAAGCTCCCCTCTGAGCGAGGAGCCCAACATGGGGCTCATTCCCAGGACCCTGAAATCATGAGCCAAAGTCAGATGCTTAACCAACTGAGCCACCCAGGCACCCTTCATTTGTTTTGTTTCTTAAACTCCACATACAAATGAAAACATATGGCATTTGTCTTTCTCTGGTAGACTTATTTCTCTTAGCATTATACTCTCTGGTTCTATCCATATTGCTACAAATGGCAGGTTTCATTCTTTTTATGGCTGAATAATATTCCATGATATGTATATCACATCTTCTTTATTCATTCATCTCTCAATGGACGCTTGGGCTGTTTCCATAATTTGGCTATTGTAAATAATGCTGTAATAAATATCAGGATGCATGTATCCCTTTGACTTAGTGTTTTTTTATTTTGGGGGTAAATACCCAGTAATGTGATTACTGGAGCACAAGGTCATAGTATACTTGTATTTTTTTCTTTTTTTTAACATCTTAATTTAATTTTATTTTTTTCAGCGTTCGAAGATTCATTGTTTATGCACCACACCCAGTGCTCCATGCAATAAGTGCCCTCCTTAATACCTACCACCAGACTCACCCAACTCCCCATCCCCCTCCCCTCCAAAACCCTCAGTTTGTTTCTCAGAGTCCACAGTCTCTCATGGTTTGTCTCCTCCTCTGATTTCCCCCAATTCCCATCTCCCAGTGTCCTCCGTGTTATTCCTTATGCTCCACAAGTAACTGAAACCATTTGATACTTGAGTCTCTCTGCTTGGCTTATTTCTCTCAGCATAATCTCCTCCAGTCCTGTCCATGTTGATACAAAAGTTGGGTATTCATCCTTTCTGATGGAGGCATAATACTCCATAGCATATATGGACTATGTCTTCTTTACCCATTTGTCAGCTGAAGGGCATCTTGGCTCTTTCCACAGTTGGGCGATTTTTGAGGAAGTTCCATACTCTTCTCCACAGTGGCTGCACCAGTTTGCATTCCCATCAACAGTGCACAAGTGTTCCCTTTTCTCCACATCTTCCCCAAGACTTGTTACCTCTTGTCTTCTTGATAATAGCCATTCCAACAGGTATGAGGTGATATTTCGTTGTGGTTTTGACTTGCATTTCCCTGATGATGAGTGATGTTGAGCATCTTTTCTTGTGTCTATTGTCCATCTGGATTTCTCCTTTGGAGAAATGTCTGTTCATGTTTTCTGCCCATTTTTAATCACATTATTCATATTTTGGGTATTGAGTACATTCTTTATACATTATACATTACAAGTACATACTTGATACATTCTTTATGCATTTTGGATACTAACCCTTTATCTGATATGTCATTGGCAAATATCTTCTCCCATTCTTTAGGTTGTTTTCTACTTTTGTTGATTCCTTCGCCATGCAGAAGCTCTTTATTTCGATGTAGTCCCAATAATTTATTTTTGCTGTTGTTTTCCTTGCCTCAGGAGACAAATCTAGAAAGATGTGTTATGGCTGATGTCAGAGAAATTATTGCCTGGGCTCTCTTCTAGGATTTTTATGGTTTCAGATCTCACAGTTAAGTCTTTAATCTGTTTTGAATGTATTTTTGTGTATGGTGTAAGAAAGTGGTACAGTTTCATTCTTTTACAAGAGCTGTCCAGTTTTCCCAACACCATTTGTTGATGTGACTCTTTTTCCCATTGTGTATTCTTTCCTCCTTTGTCAAAAATTAATTGACCATATAATTGTAGGTTTATTTCTGGGTTTTCAGTTCTGTTCCTTTGATCTATGTGTCTGTTTTTGTGCTAATACCATACTGTCTTGATTACTATAGCTTTGTGATAATCCCAGTTTTGTTTTTCTTTTCAAGATTGCTTTGACTATTCGGGGTCTTTCATGGTTCCATACAAATTTTAGGATTGTTAATTCTAGTTCTGTGAAAAATGCTCTTGGTATTTTGATAAGGATTGCATTAAAACTGTAGATTGCTTTGGGTGGTATAGACATTTTATGATATTTGTTCTTCCTATCCATGAACATGGAAGGTCTTTCCATTTCTTTATGTCTTCCTCAATTTCTTCCAACAGGGTTTTAGGGTTTTCAGAGTATCGGCCTTTCACCTCTTTGGTTAGGTTCATCCCCAAGTATCTTATTGGTTTGGGCACAATTGTAAATGGGATTGATTCCTTAATTTCTCTTTCTGCTGCTTCATTATTAGTGTATAGAAATGCAGCAGGGGTGCCTGGGTGGCTCGTGATCTCAGCTCAGGTTTCAATCTCAGGGTCATGAGTTCAAGTTCCAGTCTGTGTGGAGCCTACAAATAAAAAAAATGCAGTAGATTTCTATACATTGATTTTGTAACCTGGGACTACTGAATTCATTCCATTTCTTGAAATTTTTAAAGCTACTTATAAACTTGGTATATTAGCACTTTATCTATAATATGTACTGTCAATATTTTCTCCCAGTTTGTCAATGACTTTTTTTGGTCATGCAAAAGCATTTTCATTTTATTATCATGCAGTCAAATGAATCTTTTTTTTTTCTTTTATTGCCTCTGGATTTTGAGGCATACTTTTTTTTGGTTTTTAAAAAATTTTATTTATTTATTTGAGAGAGAGAGAGAGCACAAACAGGGGAAGAGGCTGAGGTAGAGGGAGAAGCAGACTCCCTGCTGAGCAGGGACACCCCCACCCCCATGTGGGGCTCAATCCCAGGACCCCAAGATCATGACTTGAGCCAAAGGTAGACTCTTAACCTACTGAACCACCCAGGCATCCTGAGGCATACTTGTGAAAAAATCCCCTCGACAGACATCTCCCAGGAATTCGGTTGTCATGATAGCTTGCACATACCCCCATCCCACACACACTTCCCAGGACAAAAGTAGCACAATTATTAAGCACCCACTTGGGAATTTGGCTCCCTCTGCCTATTTTGGGCATCCTTCTCATCATTTACAAAAGACCAGGTCTTGTAAGGAGGAGGAGTTATGAGGTGTCCAAGAGCACAGTTCTGAATGAGGGATTCCATCACTAGGTCTCATTCAGGGCACACATGAGACCTCCTCGCATGGTTCCTTCCGCACCATTAGGTCCTAGATGAGGCAGTGTGTGAGGTGGAGGGGACCGGCTCCTACCGTCTTCGCTCCCGCTCCCTCCTCTCGGCAGCTCCCAGCTGGGCTGGATGCAGGGTCTTGCAGATTCACCCTTGACCCTGCAGCAAAGGAATTCTGCTTGCGTTACCATGAGCCAGCGAAAGGAAGGATGCTGGGCTGGATCAAACAACCAGCTCTTACTCTTTCTCATTCTACCCTGAGGGTTTGAGCAAGGTGCAGAGACTAAGCAGTTGAGCTGGCCTCTGTATCTTTACCAGCTTGTGTGAGATCATAAAATCTCCTTACCCACAGACATTGGGACATCTCAGATCCTCGGTCTCTTGTTCTTTTCTCCTTTCCCTTCTCCTCTGCTTACTGTCTGGTCACCTGGAGCTCCAGCAGGCTGATTTGGATTCAAAGCCGGGAATGGGCTCCGGGTGTGGGGATTGCGGCAGCTGGAGAGGGGTGGGTGTGGCTCCAGGTTCCCACGCCAGGTCTGACAGCCCTGGCTCCATCACAGTGAGGTCGGCCACTGGCGATGGAGATGCATTGTGTGTTACAGAAGAGGAGCTGGCCGGTGACGATGAGGACATGCCGACCTTCCCATGCACACAAGAAGGTAAGGGCCCTGGGGGCTGCCCCCGACCTCCTTGTCCCCATCTCCAGGCTGGTGACTTATCTCTCCACATGGCTTCAGAATCATGATCGTCCTTTCCCCACTACTCCATGGAGGGTGGAAGGGCAGAGTTGCATGGGTCTCGGTTATGCTGTACGGATGATGTCAAAGTCTGACACAAGTGACATTTGTCTCCAGGGCTCCTCCTGAGACCAGTCAGAGACCTCTGCCATCTCCCCCAGGGCCTGTCCTCTAACTGGACCAGAACTGTCCCCTTCATCATATCCCTTGTCACCCAAGTGGCTCATCCTCTTGGCCTACAGGACCCAGCTTGGCACTTGGAAAATCTCAGAAACCAATGCCACCTGAACCTTTACGTAGAGGAGGGCATCTCGGTGGGTTTTGGTGTGGATTAACGCAGCTGTTCTCAGCTGGCACCTAGTATTGTAACCACCCCAGGAAGCCCGTGACCAGCCCTCAGAAATCTTGATTCCTTTTGGTCTGGAGTGTGAAAGGGGCATCTGGAGTTTTCAATGTTCCCAGTACTCATAATGTGCAGCTGAAGTCGAATCTGCCTTAGATGTCACAGCAGTTTCACAGTCGCATTCCCACTGGACCTTGGCCACATGCAAGAGTAGTCAGGAACACCTGGCTTCCTTCTTCCGTACCAGGGGCCCCAGCTGGTGGACTGCAACCATTCATTCCATTTCCAGGAGAACTGCTTGTCACCTGACAAGTTTGGGGACTGAAGGGTTTCCCAGGGGGTGTGACTGGTTGGCCCCATACTGAGGAATTCCCACAAGAGGAGGTTTTTCGAGGCTAAAGCCCAGAAAACCCTAGGCACACTGGGACACATTGGTCACCTAAGGGTGAAACAAGGCTATCGTGGACCACGATAAGGCCAATGTGTCAGGAAGAGGTGTTTCCCTACACCCTGGGCTCATTGATGTTGCCCTCAGAGAGAATGGTGGCAGGGGGCGTTCTTTGAAGACCCCAACTCTGGTCTCTTCTATTGTTAAAATCTAGAGAGAACATGGTGAGATGGGCAGGCACGAGGATGGAGAACATCTCCCTTTCTGAGGCTGGTTTGAGATGTGATGAGACAGTTCAGAGCAGGGACATGAACCTGACCCTCGACCTGCAGCCTCAGTCACTGGTTTCCTTTGTCCTCCAACAGGCCGGCCGGGGCCCCGCTGCAGCCGCTGCCAGAAGAACCTGTCTTTGCACACATCGGTGCGGATTCTTTACCTCTTCCTGGCCCTGCTCCTGGTGGCTGTGGCCGTGCTGGCCTCTCTGGGTGAGTGCAGGCACCCGGCAGCCCCGGGGTGGTCCAGCATCCTTCTGACAGGGGAATCTTCATACTTGATTCAAACTTCAAAGACCTGCCTCTGATTTCCGGTCAATAAGTGGCTGTGTGGATTTGAGCAAGGCATTCCCCTCTCGAGACCTCTGTTTTCCTTCTGGTAAGATGAGAGGACAGGACCAGCCCAGCGGTTCCCAGTTTTAGCTGCATGTTAGAGTCATCTGCGAGTTTTGAAAAAAATATCAGTGTGTGGGTAAGTATATCCAGGGCTGAGATCCTTGCACCGGGCATTTTTGAAGCCCCTTCCATGGTCTTTGTGAGCGTTTCTCGAAGTGAGGTTGGATGTCTGCCTACATCAAGATCACCCCCAGTATTTGTTAAAATGCAAATCCCTGAGTCTCACTGGGACCTCACTTATTAGAACAGAGTCCTGCCAGTGAAGGCCAGGGACCTGGAGTGTGGTGGCTGTCATACATGCCACAGCTTGTGCGACTATGGGAGCCAACCCAGATGATGGCTCACAGCCAGGTTCAGTCAGCCTCTGCCTTCTGGATGCTAACAGATTATGCTAAATGGAGGGAACCAAATTTACTGTCCACCATTCTGAGGTAGCAAACTGTACATCAGGGAAATTCCCCAGTCTGTTCCTGGCCAGGCCTTACGGGGCCTCAGCTCTCCGCACCCGCAGGACCATGAATAAAGCTCCAGCAGCCACAGGCTTGAGCCCAGAGAGGAACACAGGCACCGACCCCCTTCAGCAGGTATGGGCAGTGATGGGGTGCCCACCAGGTGCCAGGCACTGTTGCCTACATGACATCTACAAATCATCTCAACGAGCCCTGAAACAGAAGGCCGGCCTCATTCCATATATCTGGGAAGGTGAAAGGATTTGCCCTAAGACCCAGGGTGAATGAGCAGAAGATCATAATAACCGGGGGGTAAGGAGAGCATTCGTGGAATCCAGGGAGAACATTAGGCTTCCTTTTTGTTTTTGCCTCCAGCCTGGTTGTCCCAAGCCCCTAGAGCAGAACTGGCACCATCCTGACCTGGTTGGCAGGTGCTCAGTAATACTCGTCAAATGAAAGACTGGGGATTTGGGAGTATATATGTGGACAGTCGTAGTCAAGGTATTATGGTCAGGACTGAGGATAAAGTCTGGAAGTTGAGTAGAATCAGTCTTCCTCATAGGGACTTGGAAATTCTACTCAGTCCTTTAATCGGGTACCTGTTGCATGCATACTATAAGCCGAGAACTGCATTAGGCACGGGGCTTATACTGCTTCATAAAACATAGGCCCTGTTTATGGAGCTCATAATCTAGAGCAAGGTTAGACAGACTTCCTGTAAAGGGCTCGGTAGTAAATATTTTAGGATTTACGGGCCACACATGGTCTTTGTCAAAACCACTCTGCCGTTGTAAAGCAAAAGCAGCCAGAGACAATACGTACTTAAATGGAGATGGCTTTGTTCCAACAAAGTGACCTTGGGTCAGATTTGACATGTAGATCCTGCTTTGCCAGCCCTTAGCCTAGATCAATAATCTATGAACCTTTTTGACTGTGCACCCATTGTTAAAAAGTTTGATTTAAAATGTATCAAAAAAGTAGATGGGTTGATGAACAGATAAAAAGGTAAAATGGACAGATGTACAATGAAGTGAATACAAGTCAAATGTTAATTATAGAATGTAGACAGCAGACACACGACTGCCAGTTGTACAAGTAAGACAGTCACTGTCCAAGCCTTGATTACTCTGTTTGAAAATGTTTATACTTAAATATTTGAAAAGAAAAAAACAATCATCTTACACTTGTGAAATATGCCTATTTATTTATAAATTACACATATGTTCTCTTTATAGTATACGTTATAAGACACAATTTTGAAAAGATGAGAAAAAAATAAGATCTAAAAAATAAGGAAAATGGTAGACAAACAAATTAATATGTAATTACAGATCATGAATTGCTCAGTGAAGAAGTGAACAGGGTGAATTATATGAATGAAACCTTGTCTATTGGCTTGGGGGTAGACTTTACAAAGCATTAGGATAGGAATCAAAGTCATTCAGAGTCTCTACACCTCCGTTCCCCACCATCTATATAAGAACTTTTAATTTGGGGGAGACTCAAATGGAATAATAAATACTATAAACTCTAGGTGCTGGCGGAATAGAAGGGCATAGAATTGTTCCTAGGGTCTCTCCCATGTCACTGCTGCTAATTAAGTCTCAGCAGCTCTGAGATATACAATGTTAATGAAAGCCCAGAGATTCAAAACAAAATGGAATCATGGAATTTTGGAGCTGAGAAGAACATTGGAAGTCATCTAGCTTCATACTTTCCTTTTACAGATGATTCAGTTGAGCTGCAGAAAGATTAACTGCCTTGCCTGAAGACACCCAAAAGATCTGAGGCAAATGTGGACCAGAAGTTACATTCCCCAGCTTTCTTGGTGGATCTGTTTCCACCCCCACACTTACCTTCATAGGCTCTGTGGGAAACATCCATCTACTCCGTCCTCTCCTCTTACCTCCCTGTCTAGCCAGGCACTTGCTAGAGAAAGCCAGGGATCCTGTTGATGCCCAGATGTGCTCTAAACCCAGGCCAGCACTGACCCCTGAGAAGCTGGTATAAACTGGTAAAGCCTTTCCTAGGGATCACTTTGGCAACACGTGTCCCACTCTTTAACCCATTAATTCTGCTTCAAGTAATTTATCCTATGAGAATAGCCATATACATAAAACCATCAAATATAAAGATTATTTCTAGGAATAACTGTTACTCATATCTACCCACCAAGTTTTATTTGTAGACTCAGAAGTGTCCCCCAAGCACAGGGAACTTTTATACAATTGCTGAGTCATTTATACAGAGTATGATACAGACATTAAAAGTAATGATCTTAAAGTGATTTAAACCTCAATAGGAAAGTGTCCATGACATTATACCAGCAAAGCAAATTGGAAGAAAATAGACGAAATAGTCCAAACATTCCAGGTTCCTGTTGTTGTTTTCTAAAAAAGTATACATATATCTATGTAGCTACATAATGGTTATGGAGATAAGAGTCCAACAGATACACGAAGATATTGATGGCTATTGTCTCTCAGTTGTAGGATTAAGAATAACTTTTATTTTTTGTATTTTTTTCTTAATTTTCCTTATTCTATTCTATCCTGTGGTCAGACCTAGTTTTAAATGTGGAGGGGGATACACACACACACACACACACACATACATATACATATATACACACGAGTATATATATCCATACATAGAAACACTTAAGGGAGATATCTAGATGTAGATCCGTGTTTTTAAGGAATGCATGACAAACTCTGGCCATAAGAAGCGTCTTCCCTTGCCACCACTGAAAAGCCCCATAGAAGGGTGAATGGTTTTGGTGGCGGAGAGGCTGATAAAATACCTTCTCAACAAATGACTGCTGTTTCTCTGAGCTAAGACCCTGACCCACCTTCTCATCTGTATTTCCCATACAGTTTTCAGGAAAGTGGACTCCCTCTCAGAAGACATCTCCCTGGCCCAGGCCATTTATGACAAGAAACTTTTGTCTATGCAGGAAAACCTCCAAGGACTGGGTAAGTGTCCCATGTCCAGATGTGCACATGAGTATGATGGAAGACCAGGAATAATGGGGGAGGGCTGAGTGCTCCCCTCAGGCCATGGTGGCCTGGAATAGGACATCCTTCACCAACCTTTGAGACACAAGGGAAAAGACAGCTATCCTGCCTCCCTGTCCTTTCAAAGAGGGCTGCTGCCCTGGGATTCACCCAGGACTGGGGCCAAGTGTTCCATGTGGTACAGATCTAGCCTGAGCCTACAGGTAGAGAAGGAACCCAAAGAAAGTCCGTTACTCAGTCATTCTCATGTATCTGAGATTATGATTATTTTAAAAAGATTTATGTATTTATTTGAGAAAGAAAGGAAGCACTAGTGCATGCAGGCGACGGGCAGAGAGAGAGAGAGAGAGAGAGACAAGCAGACTCCCTGCTGAGCAGGGAGCCCAATGCAGGGCTGCATCCCAGGACCCTGAGATCATGACCAGAGCCAAAATGAAGAGTCAGATGCTTAACCAACTGAGCCACCCAGCCACCCTGAAATTATTTTTAAGATCTTCCAAAGCTGCTTGACCAGTCTACCCTACCTTACCCAACGCTACCAAGTCATGATGCTATCTCCTGCTTTAACCAGGGATCTTCTCATTCCAAGACTGAGACAGAAGGAGCCACACTAGAAAGGGCAGAGGTGGTCAGCCATGATAGAAAGAGAAAGTACTAGCTGAGTGATAAATTTGGCAAACCTCTTCTCTGTGCCTCATTTCTCATCTGTCACAGGGAGAAATAATCCCCATACCATCTTTCCCCCATAAGTTTATTGATAATAAGTACAAAAATATTTGGAGAAATTTTAAGACAAAATGTAAATGGGTGGTTCTTGGCAACCTTAGAAAAGTTATGAAGCTATATTCTTATTTATTTATTTATTTATTTGAGAGAGAAAGTGTAAGAGAGAGAGAATGAGCAGGAGAAGTGGGAGGGTCAGAGGGAGAAGCAGACTCCCTGCCGAGCAGGGAGCCGAATATGGGACTCGATCCAGGACTCCAGGATCTTGACCTGAGCAGAAGGCAGTCGCTTAACCAACCAAGCCACCCAGACGTCCCATGAAGCTATATTCTTGAGAATTTGGTGGCGAGATGGAAAAAATGTCCCCAGTTCTACATTTTATGTCATAGTAAAGACATTTGGTAAAATAATATTTCGTAGAGATGGTAAGGCTTTTTCGAAAGAATTTCATAGCAGGCTTAGGATAGGAAGAGGGATCAGGAAGCCACTTGACAATCCATTATGCTCTGAAATATGTAAAGAAGCAACTTTCATCCCATGATCCTTCAGCAACTCAAAGTGTTGTCCCTTTCCCCTGAAGATCTGAAAGCCCCAAACAACTGTTCTTTCTGCCACGAGGCTGGGCAGCTGGAGCAAGAGATCAGAAAACTGCAGGAGGAGCTGGAGGGAATTCAGAAGATGCTCCTGGCCCAGGAGGTACAGCTGGACCAGACCTCTCAGACCCACGAGCTGCTCTCCACCACCAGCAGTCAGATCTCCCAGGAGATGGGCAGTTGTTCCTTCTCTATCCACGAGGTCAACCAGTCTCTGGGGTTTTTTCTTGCCCAGGTGAGAGGCTGGCAGGCCACCACGGCTGGCCTGGACCTCTCTCTGAAGGACCTCACCCAGGACTGCTATGACGTCAAGGCTACAGTCCACCAGATCAACTTCACTGTGGGGCAGACCTCAGAGTGGATCCATGGGATCCAGCGGAAGACTGACGAGGAGACCCTGACCCTCCAGAAGATGGTCACCGACTGGCAAAACTACACCCGGCTCTTCGGCGGCCTGCGCACCATCTCAGCCAAGACCGGAGAAGCGATCAAGAACATCCAGGCCACCCTGGGGGTCTCCTCGCAGCGCATCAGCCAGAATGCCGAGAGTATGCACGACTTGGTGCTGCAGGTCATGGGCCTGCAGCTGCAGCTGGATAACATCTCGTCTTTCCTGGACGACCACGAGGAGAACATGCACGATCTGCAGTACCACACCCGCTATGCCCAGAACCGCACCGTGGAGAGGTTTGAGACGCTGGAAGGACGCATGGCTTCACACGAGATCGAGATCGGTACCATCTTCACCAACATCAATGCCACCGACAACCACGTGCACAGCATGCTCAAGTACCTGGACGACGTGCGGCTCTCCTGCACGCTGGGCTTCCACACGCACGCCGAGGAGCTCTACTACCTGAACAAGTCTGTCTCTCTCATGCTGGGCACCACAGACCTGCTCCGGGAGCGATTCAGCCTGCTCAGTGCGCGGCTGGACTTCAACGTCCGCAACCTCTCCATGATCGTGGAGGAGATGAAGGCTGTGGACACGCAGCATGGAGAAATCCTTCGCAACGTTACCATCTTAAGAGGTAAGAGCCAGACCTGGGCCACATCTGCTACAGAGCTCCCAGAGGGCCATGGTAATCTTGCCTGACACAGAAATTTCCAGCAAAAATCCTGGTAGGCTCATACAATCCTGTAGCAAATGCCTAGGGCAACTGGAAGCTTTAAAAAACACAGTAAGTCCCTTCCCCCTTATCTGTGGTTTAAATTTTCTCCTAATGAGGTATCCTCAGAAGGTCAGTGGTAGCCTAATGCTGCATCACAATGGCTGCGTCCTTCACCTCACTTCTTCTCATCACTTAGGCATTTTATCACTTCAGGGCATCACAAGAGGGGCAAGTGCAGTACTGTAGGTATTTTGAGAGGATACAATATTCATGTAATGCCTAATTTATGTATTAAACTTTATCATAGGGAAGTATATATAGGAAAAAGCAGGCTGTGTCGGGGTCTTGGAACATAGCCATCGCAGATAAGGGAGGACTACTGTACTTACAAACCTCTTTTGTAAAGGTGCTGTGGCTCCTAACTTTGCCTGCCATACAAAACTGAATTTTCATATGTGGATTTGTTTGATCTGGTCCACACAGAGAAATAGGCAGCCCTCGTCTTAGAAACTCTGTTTTCACATTTTCTCCCTTCCCACCCGATCGCAGGGGCGTACAGCCACCTGCCCTTTGGGATGCCCATCACTCTGATGCTATCTTTTACTCTCATCTCACCCCTGAATTATCCAGAGTTCTCCAGAAAATCAGAACCTATGAGAGAGAGAGAAATTATTTTAAAAATTGGCTCATGTAATGAAGGAGGCCGGCAAGTCCAAAATCTGCTCAGCTGATGTCCCAGTTTGAGTCGGAAGGCCAGAAGCTGTTATAGAACAGGAGGAAGTGATGGGTCAGTGTGAAGGCTACCAGGCAGGAGAATTCTCTGTTACTTACAGAAGGGTCAGTCTTTGGTTTTATTCAGGTCTTCAACTGCTTATATGAGGCCCACCATATTAGGAGAGCAATCTACTTTACTCAGTACCAGTTTAAAATGTTAGTCTCATCCATAAACACCCCTACAGACACAACCAGAATAATGTTTGGCCAAATGTCTGGCCACTCTGTGGTCCAGTCCTGTTGACACATAAAATTAACCTCCACAGATCAACTCGGCACCCATGCACATCTCCTTAAATCATACTTAATCTCCAAATAGGGATACTAACAAGGCTACAATTCTGCCTAATACTCATGATGCGAGTATCCTGTGTACAACCAAAACCACACTAACACCTTCCCCAGAAGAGAAGTTAAAGTCCTTGAGAGATATTTACTTTTCCCTTTGATATCTTATAATTTAAATACTATGACATAAAGTTAACAATATTTAAATACTGTGATATAAAGTCAATATATTTTATGTTTTATGTTACATGATAAGAGGATAAGAAAGGGAAAAAAGCAAAAATACTTGCTATATACATTTATATTTAGATATTTATAACACGTCAAGGAGGAAATACTCTTGACGAGGAGTACATGGTCATGACTGGTATTTATAACTTCCTACTTCTACGACCCATGTGTATTTTCTCTGTCCTCAGCAAGCACCTCAGCTGGTTATTCTTTACCTGGTAAGGTGATCCAAACCTTCATTCCTGATCTAGGGTCCTTCCTAGACTGGACTGGGCTGTTGTAGTTTTCCACTGAATTTATTTCAGGACCTCCTGCGGGATCTTCTGAATTCCAGGCATGCTCTCCCTTACCTCCATTGTAGAGTAGTGGTCCACTTTCTCCTTGGTAGTCAGGATCAGCCACCCCAGTCAGCACAATATCTTCTTCCTTGCCTACTAATTCAGAAGCCTGAGAAGCCCAAAGTGACCAGGCAGCAGTCTTAATTTCCAGTTCAATGGAGTCATTGTTGTATCCCCTGGCAGAAACATTCCTTCCTTTCGCGCTAAGATCTCTAAGCCAGCAGAGCATAAGGTTGTGGGAATAAGAAGCAAACATTTCGCTGGTAGGTCACTAGAGGTGATAGTGGGTGGTGTCTTTCCCAACTCCACGCCTTGATCCCAGTTCCAGTGAATCCTGGCTATCAGAGAAATAGCACCATATATATCGGACACTAATTCAGACCACATACAGCCCTGCAAGATAACGCCACCTAGCTAGCTCGGGAACTGAGTTTTCAAAGGACAATTCAATCTTCTGTCAAGCCAGCTGTTTCAGGATGGTGAGGACCACGGTAACACCAGTGAATTCCATGATCATGGGCCCATTGTTCTACTTCATTTGCTGTAAAGTGATTTCCTTGATCAGAAGCAATGCTACATTGGAATATCACAGAATACCATGATGGCGGATAATGCATTCTGTATGGCATTTTTTTGGCACAAGCACTTCATGCAGGCAGGACAAATGCATATCCAGAGTAAGTTCCTATTCCAGCAGGAAAAAAAAACATTGCCCCTTCCATGATAGAAGTGGCCCAGTGTAATTAACCTGTCAGCTGGTAGCTGGCTGATCACCCTGTGGAATGGGGCCATACTGGGGATTTGCTGGTAGTCTCTGCTGTTGGCAGATTTGGGACTTGGTAGGAGCCATGGCCAGGCTGGCCTTGGTGACTGGAGGGCCATGTTGCTGACCCCATGCACAAAGTCCATCCCTGCCATCAGCACCACTTTGTTCATGAGCCCATTGGGGGATGACAGGGGTGACTGGAGAAGAAGGCTTACTAGTAACTCACAGTATAGGTCATGCTATATCCACTTGACTGTTAGAATCCTCCTCTGCTGAGCTCACCCTTTGGAGAATATTCATGGAGGACACAAATGTCTTCATCCTTCAGAGAGGATTATTCACATAACTCTTCCCCAAATTTTCTTGCCACCAGTTTTCCAGTTGTGTTTCTTCTAAGTCCCTGATCATCCAGCCAAACCATTAGCCTCAGCCTGTGAAGCAGGTTATAATCACACGTCTGACCATTTCTTCTTCCAAGAAAGCATGGCAGCCAGGTAGACTGCCAGAAGTTCTGTCCATTGGGAAGATGTTCTGTCACCGCTGTCCTTCAGGGAAGTCTCAAAGAGGGGCTGTGATATTGCAACTGTCCACTTTCAAGCGATGCCTGCATATCATGGAGAACCAGTTGTAAACTAGGCCAGAATCTTCTCTTCCTCCATAAGCAGGTCATAGGGAACTCCCCATCATTCCATAGGTGCAGGCTGGGAGAGAGAAGGTAGTATAGTAGAAGTAGGGACCATGGCTATTTGAGCCACTTTATCCTATAATTTACTTGTGCATTCAGGGCCTGCTCAGGCCTGATTACATATATACCACTTCCATTGGATGACGGAATGTGGCTCTGTATGCCCAGCTTTGTAACTCAGTGGGTCAGGAAGTACCAGTTCAAGATGGGCAACTCAGGTGTCATGGTAACTTGGTGGCCCATGGCTAGCATCTGGTCTCTACCCAAGCCCTATCACAGTCCAAGAGCTGTTTCTCAACAGGAGAGTAATATGACCCACAGAGGGTGGCATGGCTTTGCTCCAAAATCGGAAGGGTCTATAGTGTAGTTCATTTATAGGGGTCTCCCAAAGCCCCATACAGCATCCCTACCATCACTGCCATGTTAAACACCATTGGGTCTGCTGGATCATATGGCCCAAGGGGCAAAGCAGCTTAACCCGTAGCCCAGACCTGTTGCAGAGCCTTCTCTTGTCCTGGGTGTCACGCAAAACCAGTACCTTTTCAGGTCACTCAGTAAATGGGCTGGAGTAACACACCCAAGTGAGGAAGATGTGTACATTGCCACCACTAGGTGCACCTCTTTTTTCATTGTAGGAGGGGCCAAATGGAACAGTTTAGTCTTCACCTTAGTAGGGATATCTCAACATGCCCACATCACTGGACCACTAAGAATTTCACTGAGGTAGAAGGCCCTTGAAATATTTTAAAAATTTATTTGAGAGAGACAGACTCCCCACTGAGCAGGGAGCCCGATGCAGGGTTCGATCCCAGGATCCTGAAATCATGACGTGAGCACAAGGCAAACACTAAACTGACTGAGCCATTCAGGTGCCCCAAAGACACTTGAATTTTTGTCATATTTAAGTCCCCCTGACACATAAATGTCTTGCAAAGAGCAAGCTACTACTTACTCGCTCACTAGGTTCAACTGGTATGGTATCATCGATGTCATGGAAAGGAGATCAAGTTCCCTGTGAACTGAAGTATGACATAGAATTGGAGCAGTGAGATCCCCTGAGTGAAGGTGTATTGCTGGTCTTGTCAGCTGGAAGCAGGCTGCTTCTGGAGGGCCTTATGAACAGGTATGGAAAAAAAAAAAAACAATTCCCAAATCAATAGCTGCATCCCAGAGATGTGTTAATTTTCTCAGGCCATGAAACTTCATCTGGTACAGCAGCCACCAGTTGGAATCAACCTTGTTCAGCTTATGAAAATCCACCGTCATTTGCCAAGGTCCACCTGTCCTCTACACTGGCAAAGTCAGCAAATTTCAAGTTCTTGGTGGGGGCACTCACCTCTGCAGTCCCTCCAGGAATGCAAGATTGCATTGGTTTGACTATTTTCCTAGGTAGAGGCAGTGCCTCTTGGCTTTTCCACCATAATATCCCTTACTCCATGGATCAAGGAACCAATGTGAGGTTCTGCCAGATTCTCAGCATGTCTGTTCCAGTTATGTAATGCAGAACCATGGAAACAACCACAGGGTGGATTCAGGGGCCCCCTGGACTTCCTGAGAGATGGACCTCAGTTAAAACCCCATTGATCACCTGACCTCCATAAGCCCCCAGCTCAGATCGGAGGACCACAGGGGTTTGGGGTCTCCCAGGAATCAGTGTCCATTCAGAGCCAGTGTATGGTAGTCCCCCCAAAGGCTGATTATTTCCTTTTCCCTAGTGCAAGTACCCTCTTGGTAAAAAACTCTAGGTCCTTTAGGGAAAGGCTGGTAAAATTAACAATATAAATATTTGGTGTGTACTGGGGTTCTTCCTCAAGGGTACCCAGCTTCCCTTTCATCTAAGTCATTTTGGGTTTGTAAACTTCCTCAAGTCTGAGGAGAAGCCATGACTGTTTTTATAATTCAGATTAGACTTTCGTTCACTTGACCTAGAATTTCTCTGCTTATTCAGAACAAGTAAGAATTTAGTAGGCTTCCTATCTATTTCACCTCCAGGCACACTATGACCAACTAGCCAATACCATGGGTCTGTGCATGTCAGCCTATCCCCATCACTGCACTGACTCTGCTATCTATTATGGTACACAGGCTCTCCTTGCCTTAGGCAGTTGAGTGCCACAATTAGGTATTTGCTACCCCAGGACCCAATTACTGTCATTGTGGTTAGGTTTCCCAGTTCAGAGAGTGCAGTTCTCCCTGCAAGGTCTGGCCTACAAAGAATGATCATAGAGCTCTTCAAGAATTCTAAGACTTTACTCACAGGTTTATTTCTCATAGTCATGGTGAAAGTCATGTCTTCTGGACCTTCCCAGGGTGGGTGAGTGGGTCTCAGAGGATAAATCCACTCCAAAATACCACCCTCCCTGTCTTTGGATCCCTTTCTTTACATGAAATCAAGTCAGACCCACTATTTTTCACTGACTCCCTGCAGGTCTTTTTGCCCATGCTTCAGCCAACGAAACAAACAAACTGTTAGACCCTTTCTAACTCCCCAAGATGCAACATTACCTAGCAAATCTCTGCTTAGTCAGTCCCTATGAATGAAGTTTGCCTGCTCCAACATTATGTTTCTTCCACCATTATCCCACACCTTTCATATCCACTACCACAAATAGTCCCCAGATACCTATCTGTACGAATTAGAAAACTCGGGTAATTTCTTTTGGAGTATAGCACACCTCCTTGTGGGTCATACTTTACCTCACCATTAGGGTCCTTCTGAGAACTGAGTCTAGTTATAGGTCTAGAAGCAAAGAGGGATGGGGAGGTGGGTCCTCAGGAGAATCAGCATTGTCTTGCTTGGTGGTGGGGGAGGCCACTGTCCTCTCCTCAGGCAAGGCAGGGTTCAGACACAGGTTGAGAGGTCATTTTTTAAAAGATTTGTTTGTTTATTACTTTAGAGAGAAAGAGAGTGCAGTGGGGAGAGGCAGAGGGAGAGGGAGAATCTCAAGCAGACTCCCTGCTGAGTATGGAGCCCAATGAGGGGTTCAGTCCCACAATCCTGAGATCATGATCTGAGTCAAAAATCAAGAGTCAGATGCTTAACTGAGTAGCCCAGGTGCCTCAGGAAGTCACTTATACTGGGGGTGGAGAAACTGCTTCCACTGCCAAAGATGACTCATCATAATTTAGGGGTCCAGTGTCCCCAGATCCATCAGGGTCTTCCCATATACCCCCAATCCAACTTTTATGATCTCATTCCTTCCCAGTCAAAGCCGTTATTTTAACAATAGACTCCCTGGGAAGCTGGGAATTCGATTTGCATTGCAATTCAGCCAGTCACAGGATAAGGTATGTTAGATTTTCAACAATTTCATCCCTGTAGCTACAGGAGATAAGGGCAGACATAGATTGCAGGTCATTTATGTGACACTTGAGCTGGGAATTTGAATCCCAAGCTCAACCTTTTCTTTCTTCACTTTGTCTAGTAACACTAGGAGCAACCAATCCTCATTATACTCATTATTTTAACAAAAAAGTGTTTGAAAGTATCATACACATGGTCAACCAGATCCTTGACTCTCATAAGTGCTTCATGAGTTGTCCCCAGTACTTTTCATTTCTCTATTATCACATATGCCTTGGACCATTAGACTGCCTTTACTACTTAGAAATAAAGTCATTAGCATCTTTAAATCTTAGATTAGAGAGTCAATTCCAGAAACCCCAGATCAACTTAGAAAACTCATGTTTAATATTGTGTTCCTTTAGAATCACTCTTGGTACCAAAATCATATTGGTCAGGGTTCTCTGGAGAAATAGAACCAACCAACAGGATATATATATCCTGTGTCCATTAAGATCTCTGAAAAGAGATATTGATTTACTATAAAGAATTTAAGGAGTTGGCTCACATATTATAGAAGCAAGGAAAGCCCAAGATCTGCAGTGTGAGTCAGCAAACAGGAGACCTGAAGAGCCAATGGTTGCATTATATTCTGAGTCCAAAAGCTGAGACCCAGGAGAGCTGATGGTGTCATTGCAGTCTGAAGGCTGGCAGGGTCAAGACCCAGGAAGAGCTAGTGTTTCAGTTCAAACCCAAAGGAAGGAAAGAGCTGATGTCCCAGTTTGAAGTAGTTAGACAGGTGGAATTTCCTTTTAGCCTTTCTATTCCATTAAGGCCTTCAACTGATTGAATGAGACCCACCCACAGTGGGGATTTATTCAGTCTACTGATTCAAATATTAATCTCATCCAAAGACACCCTCACAGGCATACCCAGAATAACGTTTGACCAAATATCTGGGCACCCCATGGCCCAGTCAATTTGACATATGAAATTAACAATCAGACCTGAGAAAGAAGGAGGAATAAGTCAGGTATAACAGAGTCAGCATGGATGAGCAGAAGAGTTCCAGGTGGAGGGAGCAATACATGCAAAGGTCCTGGGGAAAGTGTAGGGCATATACATTATTTTCTTTCATTCCCAATATCTCTGAAACCGTGAACCCAAAAAGCCTACAGTGAAGAACTGGATTCCACATGAGGTCTAGCCAGGCTCACACAGCTATCAAGGAATGGAAACAGGATTCAAATTCAAGGCAGTTGAGATCCAAAGTTGGAAGCTGTCTTGAATGGCTTTCTCCTTTCCTTGTCCCTAGGCTGCTCTGTGTCGTTGCTGTGGGCTTTTCCTGTCTACTCCCCATCAATTTCCCCAGCAAGGGGCTGGCCTCATCTTCCCCTCAGGGTACCTCCATCCCCACCTTACCCCTAGATTCCATTTCAAAGGGGGGGTTCCCTGGCCCACTCCTTCAGTTCACTTGAAATGCTCTATGGCTTCTGCTTATGAGAAGTTCATTGTGAAATGAGCACTGTATTCATCTGTTCAGCTTGCTGATGCAAAGTATCACTGACTAGGAGGCTTGAAGAACAGAAATGTAATGTCTCACAGCTCTGGAGGCCAGAGTCTGAGATCAAGGTTGGTCCCTTCTGAGGGCTATGAGCCTCTGTTCCAGGCCTTGGCTTGTAGGTGGCCAGCTTCTCCCTGGGTCTTTTCATCTTCTCTCTGTGCATATCTGTCTCTGTGTCCAGTTTCCCCTTTTCATAAAGATACCAGTCATATTGGATTCAGGGTTACCTAGTGGCCACATTTTAAATTGATTCTGTGAAGACTCTGTCTCCAGGGAAGGTCATATTCCAAGGTACTGGGGGTTAGGACTTCAGATTATGAATTTTGAGGGGACCCAATTCAATCCCTAACAAATCTATTACTTTTTCATTCTACTCCTTCATGACAGCAGACCCAACAGTTTTTGTCTTGCAAAAGAGTCCAAAAGAACTCCTAATCGGGATTCTTTTACACTAGGAATCTGGATGGCTATACCCAGGTTCCCTGAACCCTTCCCGAGGAAGCATGTGTCTTGGTGGGAAGAATGTTCAACCTGAAAATATAACTAGTCTTGGCTCTAGATAAAAGAATTAGTTAGCTACTGAGATATGGCAGTTCCAGAATTTATGGTTTGCAGTTGGGGGGCCAAACATCTGGGCCTGATAACCTAGGGAGCTCCAAGGATGAAGAAGGGAGGGTCCCAAGATTCTAGACAGCTCTGTTCTCTCTGCAGAGCACAGACTTGGAACCAGCCTCTCTGATTCTCTATTTTGCTTTAACCATTTAATCTCAAACATATATTGCCCTTACTTTATATCAGTGAGCATTTCTACTGCCACTAGGGTTGTTTTTTTTTTAATTTACTCTAGATTGGTGGTGTTGGGTGGGGGTAGGTCTTGTTTGCCTGCTGTCATATTTTTGCAACAAAGCCAGGTACTGAGTGCATCTCTGGGATACAACCTCTAGGATGCGTTTTTCCAGCAAAGTTCTTGTGGTTTATTCTCTGGTCATTTTGTATTTTCATTGCACTGAGCCCAAGAACAAGTGGAATACAAAGCTTTCCCAATGTCAAAGCGCATTCACACACTTTGTTTCATTTCAGCCTCAAAACCACCTTTGTATAGTAGACAAGGCAATATCAAGGAGTTGGTGTCTTTATTTTACAGAAAGGTGACCTGAGACTGGGGAAGGTGAAGGCACGAATTCAAGGGCACACTATGATTTTAAAAACTGATCCCTTGTTGTGGCTCTGAGATGCACATGTCCACTGTCCAGCCTGGAGAGGAGACACTGAGATCATGAGCTTGTGGATACCAAAAAGGACTTTTCACTCAGGTCCTGCCTAGGTTTAGAGGTGCGGGTGGAGAGTGAAGAAGGGGAAGATGATACTCAAAGTGTTGGAGGGGAGCCTTATTCTAAGTATTACCCAGTTAGAGTCATGGGAATTTATATCTGCTCGTGTGCTGATAATGGCAGCATTCTCATCCAAGGACCTCATCTTAGTGGGTGAGCAAGGTGGGACATTTGTTTCAGCCACTTCCAACTCTTGTTCTTGCTCGTCTGTCTACATTCTGCTTGGTTTGTTAAAGCAGCACATGTAAATACTTTCTTATCAGCTAGAGAATTTCAGGTACAAAATGTACATCTTCCTAAAGGAACTTGTTTCTCATTCTTTCCTGCACAGACAGGTGCTGCCAGCCTCTCATGTTGGAACTGGCAGTGAGGTCTCCCCCTGGCTGGAGCTCAGCTGCTCTCTAGAATAGCAGGGGTGGGACAGCAGGGACCATAGCCAGCGGGGAGGTGCTGAGTGTGGACTGAAGGGCTGGACTCTTAAACGACGTGGGAGAGGAGTCTGACTTTTAAATTTGCTCTGAGTCTGTAGACAGAATCACTTCATCATCCCAAGCCTCTGTTTTTTGTTTTTGTTCTTCATCTGTAAGGGAAAGGATAAGACCAGCTGATCTTTGAGACCCCTTTTAGCTCCATTTGCTCAACAGAAAGCCTGTGATACTTCCGTAGTCTTTGTCCCTCCTATAAGATAGTTCCCTCCTCCTATTCGGTAGGATGATTTCTGTGTCTGTGATAGACAATGTCTGTACTGGGACTATCACTGGGGAACTGGAGACAGGAAACCATCATTGCTTATTAGCTGAGTGACCTTGGACAAGGCTCTTGGCTACTTTCAATTCAGTTTCCCTCATTTACAATTAGGAACATTAATAGCTGCCTTACTTATATGCTGTGGGGTAGCCATGAGTATCATTGCCAGCAATGGGTATGAACAAGTTTTTGTAAACAATAAAAATGTGTCCTAATTTCAGGATGATTCTGAATCTAATTTGCTTGTTGATGAGCTCCTTGTCTCAATGACCAAAAACCCAGCAGAGTGCCTGCCCTTGGAAGGCACTCAGGAAACATTTGCTCAGTGAATGCATAATGAAAGCATAAACAAGGCTAGAAGCTAAGGGTGGGCAAGGAAGGTGACACTTGGCCTATTTTTTTCTTTTTTTAGAGAGAGAGAGAATATGCGTGCACTCAAGTGGGGAGGGGCAGAGGGAGTGAATCTTAAGCTGGCTCCACACCCAGCACAGAGCCCAACACGGGGCTCAGTGTCACCACCCTGAGATCAGGGCCTGAGTTGAAATCAAGAGTCAGACACCTAACCAACCGCGCCGTCCAGCTGCTCTCACACTTGGCCTATTTCTGACACACTCGTGCTTACCATGCATGGTCCTGGAGGACTGTTTACTAGGTCCCTACCACCTTATTGGTCTTAAACTCTATTTATTGTCTCCCCAGCACCACTGAGTGAAGCTGAATGTTCTCTTTGACTTCTCCGCCCCTTCTCAATTCCTTACATCAGTCGCACACACAGCCTCCTTCCCTCCTGAATCTTGGCAATCCTGAACTCCAGCCCCGAAGAGGCTCTGTTGAAAACCCAGCTTAGCTTCTCAGCCTGACAGCTGCCGCCTTCTGTCTGGCTCCTCAGGGGCTCTGCCCGCACTAATCACTAATCAACAAATGCCTTGAGAAGCAACGTGGCCAAGAAGGCCAGACTTTCAGAGGTTTCCCTTCTCCCTGTGATTTTGGCCTTTGGTCTCTCTCCGAAGACATCAGAAGGATGTCTTGCTACTTGATCTGATGATCTGATGATTCAGATTGTTCTCCATGGGAGAAGTTCGGCCTGCTGCCATCTACTGTGTCACGGAAGTAGAAGCCCATTGTCATTGGTCATT
Source organism: Mellivora capensis (assembly GCA_004024625.1). Classification (NCBI taxonomy): domain Eukaryota; kingdom Metazoa; phylum Chordata; class Mammalia; order Carnivora; family Mustelidae; genus Mellivora; species Mellivora capensis. The sequence goes on from PISX010003253.1 coordinate 81,097, forward strand.
TTTCCCATGTTCCTCAGGTGACAGCAGCCAACATCGACAGCCCCTGACCCAAGCTAACATATTCACGGAATGGAGGGAAGCCTGAGGTGCAAGGAGGGACAGACACTTACCCAGTCATCCGATTTGTTAATATCAGACCTGGAGCCCAAACCCAGGTCCCCCAAAGGCCAGGCCAGTGCACCTTCCATGGCACCAGCCTTCCAAGAGGCGCCCCTCCCGTTTCTACTTCTTTCTGTCTTTGTAGGCTGGCCTGCGGCTTTGGACCATGAGAGGTACTGCGGGCCCTTCTGCCCACGGGCTACCCCACCCACGGGTGGGCCGTGTTTACTGCTGACAGACTTGCTGCTTCTGCGCACACACATGCACACTCACGCACGCGCGCGCGCACACGCACACACACACACACTCACATACACCCCTCCTTCTCCTCCGGGTTCCCGGTGCAGACCAGGAGCAGACCACCTACTCGTCTCAGACATGTAGTCAGTTGTGGCTCTACCCTAATGGGCCGAGATGGCCTAATTATAGTCTCTGGCTTCCTGGGTAATTACGGGCCTCCCCAGAACTCCAGGGTGCCCAATGCCTCTTCCCCCAACTCTGCACCTCAGCCACTGCCACTCGGTTTCCTCCTTTGCTTTAAATGTCTCTCCACTGCCCAGAGCAGGATCCAGCCCCCCACTCCTCTGCCCTTAGCCCTACTCATACTAGGATCTGATTATGGGCTGTGTCAGGGGCACCCTGTCCTGCAGAGTGCCTCGGTCAGCCTCTGTCCACATTCCTGGCTCCTAAGCTCACCACCAAGCTATGGTTGTTTACTTCCTCCTGGCTAGACCCAGGGCCGCCGGCCCTCCCCGCTGACTGCATGATTCATGGCTGGCCTGGGAGGGACCCGCAAGGGCTCGGCTCACCTTCAGGTTCCCCTTCCCCGCTCCGTGGGGACCTTCCCTCTCCTCTGGGCAGCACCAGGCAGGAGGCCCCAACAGGGGGAGGCCAGGGGGATCTGGGGGCTGGGGAAAGGGCCAGGAGCCCCCAGCCACAGTGTGATGAGGACCAGAGGCAACAGGGTCAGGGGAGGGAGCATGGGTTTCAGGGTTTCAGGTCTGGTTTGAATCCTATCTCTACCCCCTTCCTGCTGATGACCTTAGGCAAGCAGCCAGCCTCTGCACCCCTGTTCCTCATTTCTAGAATGGGACAGCAAGCTCAGTGTGCGGCGCTGACACAGGAGAGGCTTGGCAGACACACGTTCACTCTTCACATGGCCCTTCTCTTTTCCAAGAGAAGGCAGGTCACGGACAAGTTAGAGTGAGCCAGGAGCTGGGTGTCATGGGCACACCGACACAGGACTGGCTCCATCCACTGGCCTCTGATGAGGGCAGTGAAGGAGGCCTGGGAAGTAGTCCCAGATGAGGCGACCCCACCTGATGTCCTCAAGGGGACTGTCTAGGGCATCCTTCTGTGTTCTCAGAGACAGGGTCAGTGGGTGCAGCCACGACTGGGGCTGTGGCTCTTTCCCCTGAAGACCTACTTCTACTCAGGCTGGGAGCTACCGCCTCCTGGGGCAGCGAGGTGGGCACACAGCACACCTTCTCCCCAGGCTCGTGAGTGCCCAACCTACTCCATCCAGGGAAGGCTCCAGAAGCTCTCCCCGGAAGAGGAGGCTGCAGGGGTTGGTGGGCATGGGCAGAAGAGAGGGCCTTTACCTTCTGCCTTCTCTCCCTCACTACTGGCATAGAGACCCTGAGAAGCCCTCGCAGCCAGCTGCTCCCAAACTTGAGCAAGAGAGGAGGGGCACCTGATGAAGACAGTGGGGAGGCAAGGCTGGGGTCCCCAGAGAGAGTGAGGGGGCTCCTGCTGGACCTGGAGACTGCTCAAAGCAGGGCAGCCTTGTCAAGAGGAGACTGCTCATGCTTTTCCTGGCTCAGGGCTGGAAACAGGGAGTGTGGAGCCCTCCATCCAGGAACAAGAGTGGAAGGCACAGCCATGGTTGGAAAGAGCGAGGGTGAGGAACCATGAAGCTGTGTTCCCAGAGCAGGCAGATGCTGAACCCAAAGAAGCAGCCTGGGAAGTAGGGACAGAGGCAGGAAGAGGGGTCATGGCGGAGCTCCAGGGCCCCTCCGGAACTGTCAAGGGTGACTCTCGATTTTCTAGATGAGAGCTGAGCTCCCGAGTGGGCAGAACTTGCCCAGCGTAGCTCCAGGGCCCTCTGACTCCCAGCCGCCCACCCAGCCTCCAGGGGCCTCTCCACCTCCTAAGGGCTCTGCTGTTCCAACCTCAGCGGGCTCACATGCCGAGGCCAGAACTGGGGTGAAGACTGACCAGTGCCATGATTTTGCCAGCTCCTAGCAAGTCCTGCCAGGTGGCAGGGGGGTGGGGTGCCCAACATGGGCCCCTCCCTGTCCCAGGTGGTTCAGGCTGCCTCGCTACGGGCTGCAGGACAGGGAGAGGGGCTGGGCGGTGGGGGAGGGCCTCTGCAAATCTGCCTCCGGGCTGCTTCCAGGCCGGGTGCCCCCTCCAGAGCCAGCCAGCTTCACCCTGGTCCCTGCTAGCTGGGTGACAGAATCCCGGCCTGTGCAGCTGGCAGGCCATGTGAGCCGAGCCCACACAGGGCACATCCCCTGTGTGGGGGAAAGTGGGCATGGGCAGGCGGAGGCAGAGAATGGCTGGAAGGTTTTTATTGGCCTTCATGGGGCTGACTCTGTCTGGGCTCCAGTTTCCAGTTTAGATCCCAGTTTAGATCTGAAAGAGGGTGGTGTCACTGACACTCTGTTCCCCAGAAACCCTCAGGGAAGCAGACACAAAGGGAGTTGGGGTGGGGCGTAGCTTGGGCAGCAGGTAGCATCAGCCAGGAATCACAGCCACGGCGTCTTCATCAGCTGGGGAGGAGGACCTGGCGCCACAGACCTGGGTCACGGCCACGGGCAGGGTTCCCAGTTCCCAGCTTCAAGATCCCTCCTCCCTGAGAGGCCCACCTGGGTTCTGGTTTCCGCTCAGACGCCCCTGAGAATACTGCTTCACCTCTCTGGGCTTTTTCATTGCCTCCTCTGTGAAATGGAATTGGACTGGCTCCCACCTGGCTTGAAAATGCTGGAAGTCTTTCGCAAGAGGACTGATGTAGCCTCTGCATTCTCAGGGAGAGCTGAGTCTGGGCATGAGAATTCAGCCCCCAGGCCAGCTATGGGGCCCACTGCTCCCACTGCCCCTACCCAGCGTCCTTTGCAAAGACCACTGAAGAAAGCTGGGTCTTTGCTGGGCCTTTGCTGCATGGCCTTCACGAGGCCGGAGGGTCCTCTTTCTTCCACGCTCCGGGCATTGAGAGATGCCTTGGGCAGAGTGATGGCCACACTCTGCTTTGTGTCCTCAGGGTTGGTACAACTCCGGGAGGTGGTGACTTTCAGACCCACCTTGTCAGAGGGATATTACAGTCCTCTGACCCCTGGCTTGGGAGCTAACCTGGGCTCTTTAAGGACAGACCACATTTTCATCTCGACATTTCCCCCAGGTACTGGGCCAGAGCCATGTAGGAACAGGGGTCCCTCAGCTGTTGGGGGGAGCTTTCCTTGCCAGGTGCCAGGCTCCATGCCCAGGGAGGGAGATGTGAGCTGTGGCCCTCACTCTCTTGCTGGGGTTCCACAGTCTAGTTGAATTCACCAGATAAGCACCAAGGGTTTGCTTTCACTGTATTGCGACATCTTTTTTTTTTTAAATCTTAATTTTTAATTTTTTAAATTAACATATAATGTATTATTAGCCCCAGGGATACAGGTCTGAATCGCCAGGTTTACATACTTCACAGCACTCACCATAGCCCAATATCCATAGGCCAACCACCCTCTCCCTATCCCCCTCCCCACGGCAGCCCTCAGTTTGTGAGATTAAGAGTCTCTTATGGTTTGTCTCCCTCCTGATCCCATGTTGTTTCATTTATTCCTTTCCTACCTCCCCAACCCTCCACGTTGCCTCTCAACTTCCTCACATCAGGGAGATCACATGATAATTGTCTCTCTGATTGACTTATTTCACTAAGCATAATACTCTCTAGTTCCATTCACATCACTGCAAATGGCAAGATTTCATTTCTTTTGATGGCTGCATAGTATTCCATTGTATATATATACCACTCCTTTTTTATCCATTCATCTGTTCATGGACATCTCGGTTCTTTCCATAGTTTGGCTATTCTGGACGTTGCTGCTATAAACATTCGGGTGCATGTGCCCCTATGGATCACTACATTTGTATCTTTAGGGTAAATACCCAGTAGTATGATTGCTGGGTCGTAGGGTAGCTCTATTTTCAACTTTGTGAGGAACCTCCATGCTGTTTTCCAGAGTGTTTACACCAGCTTGCACTCCCACCAACAGTGTAGGAGGGTTCCCCTTTCTCCACATCATTTCCAACATCTGTCATTTCCTGATTTGTTAATTTTAGCCATTCCAACTGGTGTGAGGTGGTATCTCATTGTGGTTTTGATTTGTATTTCCCTGATGCCGAATGATGTGGAGCCCTTTTTCATGTGTCTGTTGGTCATCTGGATGTCTTCTTTGCAGAAATGTCTGTTCATGTCCTCTGCCCATTTCTTGATTGGATTATTTGTTCTTTGGGTGTTGAGTTTGATAAGTTCTTTATAGATTTTGGATACTAGCCCTTTATCTGATATGTCGTTTGCAAATATCTTGTCCCATTCTGTCAGCTGTCTTTCGGTTTTCTTAACTGTTTCTTTTGCTGTGCAGAATCTTTTGATCTTGAAGAAGTCCCAATAGTTCATTTTTGCCCTTGCTTCCCTTGCCTTTGGCGATGTTCCTAGGCAGAAGGCACTACAGCTGAGGTTGAAGAGGTTGCTGCCTGTGTTCTCCTCAAGGATTTTGATGGATTCCTTTCTCACATTTGACTCCTTCATCCATTTTGAGTCTATTTTTGTGTGTGGTGTAAGGAAATGGAAATGGTCCAGTTTCATTTTTCTGCATGTGGCTGTCCAATTTTCCCAGCACCATTTGTTGAAGAGACTGTCTTTTTTCCATTGGACATTCTTTCCTGCTTTGTCAAAGATTAGTTGACCATAGAGTTGAGCTTTTATTTATGGGCTTTCCATTATGTTCCATTGGTCTATGTGTCTGTTTTTGTGCCGGCACCATACTGTCTTGATGATGACAGCTTTGTAATAGAGCTTGAAGTCTGGAATTGTGATGCCACCAACTTTGGCTTTCTTTTTCAACATTCCTCTGTCTATTTGAAGTCTTTTCTGGTTCCATATAAATTTTAGGATTATCTGTTCCATTTCTTTGAAAAAAATGGATGGGATTTTGCTAGGGATTGCATTAAATGTGTAGATTGCTTTAGGTAGCATAGACATTTTCATGATATTTGTTCTTCCAATCCAGGAGCATGGAACATTTTCCCATTTCTTTGTGTCTTCCTCAATTTCTTTCATAAGTACTTTATAGTTTTCTGAGTATAGATTTTTAGCCTCTTTGGTTAGGTTTATTCCTAGGTATCTTATGGTTTTGGGTGCAATTGTAAATGGGATTGACTCCTTAATTTCTCTTTCTCCTGTCTTGTTGTTGGTGTAGAGAAATGCAACTGATTTCTGTGCATTGATTTTATATCCTGACACTTTGCTGAATTCCTGTAAAAGTTCTAGCAGATTTGGAGTGGGGTCTTTTGGGGTTTCCACATAAAGTATCATATCATCTGCAAAGAGTGGTAGTTTGACTCCTTTTTTGCCAATTTGGACGCCTTTAATTTCTTTTTGTTGTCTGATTGCTGAGGCTAGGACTTCTAGTACTATGTTGAATAGCAGTGGTGCTAGTGGACATCCCTGCCGTGCTCCTGACCTTAGCAGAAAAGCTCTTAGTTTTTCTTCATTGAGAATGATATTCACTGTGGGTTTTTCATAGATGGTTTTGATGATATTGAGGTATGTATCCTTCTATCTCTATACTTTGAAGAGTTTTGATCAAGAAAGGATGCTATACTTTGTCAAATGCTTTTTCAGCATCTATTGAGAGTATCATATGGTTCTTGTTCTTTCTTTTATTAATGTATTGTATCACATTGATTGATTTGTGGATGTTGAACCAACCTTGCAGCCTTGGAATAAATCCCACTTGGTCATGGTGAATAATCCTTTTAATGTACTGTTGGATCCTATTGGCTAGTATTTTGGTGAGAATTTTTGCATCTGTGTTTATCAAGGATATTGGTCTGTAATTCTCTTTTTTGATGGGATCTTTGTCTGGTTTGGGGATCAAGGTAATGCTGGCCTCATAAAATGGGTTTGGAAGTTTTCCTTCCATTTCTATTTTTTGGAACAGTTTCAGGAGAATAGGTATTAATTCTTCTTTAAATGTTTGGTAGAATTCCCCTGGGAAGCCACCTGGCGCTGGGTTCTTGTTTGTTGGGAGATTTTTGATGACTGCTTCAATCTCCTTACTGGTTACGGGTCTGCTCAGGTTTTCTGTTTCTTCCTGGTTCAGTTGTGGTAGTTTAAATGTCTCTAGGAATGCATCCATTTCTTCCAGATTGTCAAATTTGTTGGCATATAATTGCTCATAATATATTCTTATAATTGTTTGTATTTCTTTGGAGTTGGTTTGTATTTCTTTGGTGTTGATTCAATTCCAGACTCCTCTTTCATTCATGACTTTATTTATTTGGGTCCTTTCTCTTTTCTTTTTGATAAGTCTGGCCAGGGGTTTATCAATCTTACTAAGTCTTTCAAAGAACCAGCTCCTAGTTTCGTTGATTTGTTCTATTGGGTTTTTTTGGTTTCTATTTCATTGATTTCTGCTCTAATCTTTATTTCTCTTCTCCTGCTGGGTTTAGGCTTTCTTTGTTGTTCTTTCTCCATCTCCTTTAGGTGTAGGGTTAGGTTGTGTATTTGAGACCTTTCTTGTTTCTTGAGAAAGGCTTGTGTCGCTATATATTTTCCTCTCAGGACTGCCTTTGCTGTGTCCCACAGATTTTGAACTGCTGTGTTTTCATTATCATTTGCTTCCGTGAATTTTTTCAATTGTTCTTTAATTTCCTGGTTGACCCATTCATTCTTGAGAAGGATGCTCTTTAGTCTCCATGTATTTGGGTTCTTTCCAAATTTCCTCTTATGATTGAGTTCTAGCTTCAGAGCATTGTGGTCTGAAAATATGCAGGGAATGATCCCAGTCTTTTGGTACCAGTTGAGACCTGATTTATGACCCAGGATGTGATCTTTTCTGGAGAATGTTCCATGTGCACCAGAGAAGAATGTGTATTCCGTTGCTTTGGGATGGGATGTTCTGAATATATCTGTGATGTTCATCTGGTCCGGTGTGTCATTTAAGGCCTTTATTTCCTTGTTGATCTTTTGCTTGGATGATCTGTCCTTTTCAGTGAGGGAGGTGTTAAAGTCCCCTACTATTATTGTATTATTGTTGATGTGCTTCTTTGATTTTGTTATTAATTGGTTTATATAGTTGGCTGCTTCCATATTAGGGGCATAGATATTTAAAATTGTTAGATCTTCTTATTGGACAGACCCTTTGAGTATGATATAGTGTCCTTCCTCATCTCTTATTATAGTCTTTGGCTTAAAATCTAATTGATCTGATATAAGGATTGCCACCCCAGCTTTCTTTTGATGTCCATTGGCATGGTAAATTGTTTTCCACCCCTCACTTTAAATCTGGAGGTGTCTTTGGGTCTAAAATGAGTTTCTTGTAGACAGCATATTGATGGATTTTGTTTTTTTTTATCCATTCTGATACCTGTGTCTTTTGATTGGAACATTTAGCCCATTTACATTCAGGGTAACTATTGAGAGATATGAATTTAGCGCCATTGTATTGCCTGTAAGGTGACTGTTACTGTATATTGTCTCTGTTCCTTTCCGATCTACTACTTTTAGGCTCTCTCTCTTTGCTTAGAGGACCCCTTTAATATTTCCTGTATAGCTGGTTTGTTGTTTACAAATTCTTTTAGTTTTTGTTTGTCCTGGAAGCTTTTTATCTCTCCTTCTATTTTCAATGATAGCTTAGCTGGCTATAGTATTCTTGGCTGCATGGTTTTCTCATTTAGTGCTCTGAATATATCATGCCAGTTCTTTCTGGCCTGCCAGGTCTCTGTGGATAAGTCTGCTGCCAATCTAATATTTTTACCATTGTATGTTACAGACTTCTTGTTCCGGGCTGCTTTCAGGATTTTCTCTTTGTCACTAAGACTTGTAACTTTTACTACTAGATGACGGGGTGTGGATCTATTCTTATTGATTTTGAGGGGGGTTCTCTGTGCCTCCTGGATTCTGATGCTTGTTCCCTTTGCCATATTAGGGAAATTATCTCCAATAATTCTCTCCAATATACCTTCTGCTCCCCTCTTTCTTCTTCTTCTGGAACCCCAGTTATTCTAATGTTGTTTCGTCTTATGGTATCACTCATCTCTCGAATTCTCCCCTCATGGTCCAGTAGTTGTTTGTCTCTCTTTTGCTCAACTTCTTTATTCTCTGTCATTTGGTCTTCTATATCACTAATTCTTTCTTCTGTCTCATTTATCCTAGCAGTAAGAGCCTCCATTTTTTATTGCATCTCATTAATACCTTTTCTGATTTCAGCTTGCTTAGATTTTACTTCTTTTATTTCTCCCGAAAGGGCTTTTATTTCTCCAGACAGGGTTTCTGTAATATCTTCCATGCCTTTTTCAAGCCCAGCTAGCACCTTGAGAATCGTCATTCTGAACTCTAGGTCTAACATATGACCAATGTCTGCATTGATTAGGTCCCTAGCCTTCGGTACTGCCTCTTGTTCTTTTTTTTTTTTTTTTTTTTTGTGATGGCTTTTTCTGCCTTGTCATTTTATCCAGATAAGAATATATGAAGGAGAGAATAAAATACTAAAAGGGTGGCAAAGACCCCTGGGAAATATGGGTTAACCGAATGAGAAGAGACCCCAAATCATGGGGGGAAGAAAGGGGGTAAAAAGAAATTAAAAAAATTTTTTTAGAAAAAAGAAAATATATATATTAGACTGGTGAATAGAACAGAGCCACCCACTTAATTTTGGAAGTATTTTGGTCTCTTAGAAGAAACTATCTCCCAAAATTTTAAAGAAAGAAAAACATATATATATATATATATACACACACACATATGTATGTATACACACACACATACACACACAAAATAAGGGTAAACACAATGAAGGGATGGAATATAACTATAAAGATGAAAACTTAAAACAAATTCTAAGAAAGGAGATGATAAGATAAGTTGGTTGGGAAAAGAAAGAAAAAGAAAGTGGAGAGAATTTGCTCATGCTGGAGACTAGAACAAAGCCCTGTGCTAGATTTAGGGTATATTTTGATCAATTAGAAGAAGTTGTATACCAAAATTTTTTAGAAGAAAAAACCCTATGTGTATATAAAAAAATAAAGTTAGATACAATGAAGGATAAAATATGACCATAATAATGAAGGTTCAAAAACATTTTTTATGAAAGGTATTGTTAAGATAAACTAGTTAAAAAATGTTAAAAGAGGAAAGAGTAAACGTTAGAAAAAAATTAGAATAAGAAAAAATAAAATTAAAGAAATTAATAACTTTGCAGGACTAAAGAATCATGGGGAGAAAACCATGAATTCCGCGCTTTTTCTCCTCCTCTGGAATTCCACTGCTCTCCTTGATTAGTGAACTTGGTCTTGGCTGGATTTCTTTTGATCTTCTGGGGGAGGGACCTGTTGTAGTGATTCTCAAGTGTCTTTGCCCGAGGCAGAGCTGCACCGCCCTTACCAGGGGCCGGGCTGAGTAATCCTCTCGGTTTCGCTTTCGGGAGCTTTTGTTCCCTGAGCGCTTTCCGTAGAGTCCGGAGGGCAGGAATGAAAATGGCGGCCTCCTAGTCTCCGGCCTGGAAGAGCTGAGATTCGGGGCTCCACTCCTCAGTGTGCCCTCAGAGAAAAGCGCTCAATCACTCCTGTCTCCCTGGCCTCTGCCGCGGTCCGAGCTCACCCAGCCTGTGACCGAGCATCTCTGTCTCTGGCACACAGCTCCGCCTGGAGTCTCCAAACCCAGCAGGTCCCTGTGCTCCCAGTGGGGGTCTCCCCGGATCTTGTGGGGTCCCTGCTCAAAAAGCAGCGGTGTGACTGTGCCACGGATCACAGTTTAAGGTATCCCTGAGTTGAGCGCTCACTCCTTGGCTCTGTCTCTGTAGCCATCTTCCCCGCTCTAATACCTGTGAGGTCTGCAACACACAGACACCCCCGATCCTTCTGTGACCCTGCATGGGCTTCACCCCGGTTTAGCCTCTGGAGCGATGTCCCTCCGTGGAGCAGACTTTTAAAAGTCCCGATTTAGTGCTCCGTTGCTCCGCCGCTTGCCGGGAGCCGGCCCCTCCCCCTGCTGTCTATCTTCCTGTCACTTTGGATTCGCTTCTCCACAGTCCTACCTTTCAGAAAGTGGTCGATTTTCTGTTTCTAGAATTGCTGCTCTTCTCTTTGATCTCCCGTTGGATTTGTAGGTGTTCGCAATGGTTTGATAAGCTATCTAGCTGATCTCCTGCTACCTGATGTCGTCTCAGCTGCTACTTCTCCGCCATCTTGACTCCTCTGTACTGCGACTTCTTTTTCTACACATCACCTAGAAGATTCAGCAAGTAGTATCTCGGGAACTCAGAAAACAGGCTGGGGTGGTCAGGGTGGGCCTCCTAGAGGAGCCGTCCTTTTTCTGGGCTGTTGCACCCACGCACTCATCCTGGAAGGGGTCTGCCTCTCAGGCCTCAGTTTTTGGTTTTCTGACCCATGTCACCTGACTGCATCTCTGGTCCCCTGACCGTCATGCACAGAGCCTAGGGTGTGATGTCCGTGGGGCAGGGGCTTGTATCCAAGAACTTGAGAAGGTATAGAAGGCCAGGCTGGCCTCCAGACCTGGACAGACAGTCCTGGACAGTCTTGGCCATTTCCCAGACCTGCCCAGCTCTCTCAGTTCCCATCCTGAGCCCTGAAGTCAGAGCAATGAATTCTCACTGTGCACCAGGCCTCAGGCTTACACACCTTGTCTCTGAATCCCTGCTTGCCTGCAGGTGAGTCTTCCTGTTCCCCTTCACAGGTGGTATGGCAGACATAGAGAAGTCATGGAATCACCCAGAGCTCCCAGAGCCTGCAGCTGGCCGACCTGGCCTTGGTTTCTGGCTCACTCTCAGGCTCGTTGCTATGGCCCGTGCACCACACCTACATCGTGAGAAAGCCTCATGACTTGCCCTCAGGTACTGACTTCTCCCCTCTTTTCTCTGATCCTAGGTGCCCCCGGCCCTCCAGGACCAAGAGGACTCAAAGGAGACATGGGCATGAAAGGACCCATTGGCAGCAGAGGACCCAAAGGAGACCATGGCAGCTTGGGCCCACCGGGACCCCAGGGTCCTCAGGGACAGCCTGGAGACACAGGACCTGTGGGAGAAAGGGGTCCGGTTGGCCTTCGAGGTTTCCCAGGCCTCAAAGGCTCAAAGGGAAGCTTTGGAAGTGGAGGCCCAAGAGGACAGCCAGGCCCCAAGGGGGATGTGGGGCCCCCAGGGTCAGAGGGGCCCCCAGGGTCTCCAGGGCCCCCTGGGCCTCAGGGAAAACCAGGGATTGCTGGGAAGACAGGGTCGCCAGGCCAGCAGGGGCCCATGGGGCTTAAGGGTGAACCAGGGATCCAGGGGCCCCCAGGACTCCCAGGGCCCCCAGGCCCACCAGGAAGCCAGAGCCGATACTAAGAGCCCCAGTCCAGACACTGCTATGCAGAATGGCAGGAAGGGCCTCAGGGCAGAGCGAGCTGCCCAGAAAGCCACACCTACAGACAGTGGTGGTCCTTTGATCCCAAAGGGGCTTCCCCCTGGCCTGCCTCTGCACCTGTGGGCTCCCCAGTACTGACTGTACCATAGAAAGCATGTTCTCACATACACACGCACACATGCACACGCGCACATGTACACGCACACACCTTTCTCTGTTGGCCAGGGGAGCCATCTGGGTTTCCCAGGCTGGGCAGGATGAGAGGGCGGGAGGAGACATCCCCTGTCCTGTGACTGAGCCTGCCAGGGAGGTGACTACCTTGGGAAGAAGGTCTTGAACCTATTTCTGAATTGCTGAGCAACTCAGCTTTCCAGCATCTTCAGAACCAACCTAGCTAGCAGTTCCCTGTGGCTCCCAGTGTCTGGGAAGACTCAGGAAAACCTTTGCAGAAGATGTAGTTCAAACTCTAGGGACAAGAGGGATTTGGCCTCTTGTCCAAAGGACAGATTCCCACCACTCCTCCTAAGCATGGGAACAGAGTCCTAGGAGCTGCCCCTGCCTTACACAGACCAGAGGGTCCCCACCTGTGCTGCTGTCCTCAGGCTCTGGGCTATCCCAGGAGTTGTGCAATTTGTTCATGCCTCCAGAAAGTTCTTCCACATCATCCTTGCTCTCCTTCTCCCAGGAGCATCCCAGAAGAATGCAAGCAGGAGTCTCATCTGCATGGGGAGACTATCTAGGCCCTGGAACATTCTCCCAGAGTGGTGCCCTGCAGCTGGGACCCTGAAGGAAGGTGGGGGTGGGGGGCAGGAGCAAGTGTGAAGAGGCTGGGGTCACCGGGCTATATGTGGGGCTGGCTCCCTTGCTCCGAGCCAGGCTGGCCTGCTCCACTCCCCTCTGTGGGTCTGACGGAGATGGGCTTCCTCTGTGGCAGCTGACGGAGGACCAATCCCAGCAGTTCTCCCCTCCTGCACCTGCCTCTCCTGCCCACAGCCGCCCTCTGATCTCCCCCCGACCATGACTCAGAATGGCCGAGGCCTCTTTGCTTGAGCAGCAGGACTGGACTCGAAGACAGAAGGGCCTGAATGTCCACAGGGGGCTCACTTTGACATCACCCCTCAGCCCCTTCCTGTGCACAGGCACAGAAAGGAGCTCTGGGACATCCCTCCAGCAAGGTGAAGGCGGTCCCCAGGCTAAAACTGGTTGTCAGGCTGCCCTCCTTTGGGTTGGACAGATTCCCACCACTCCTGGACTGGGGGTATGGAGCTGTCTCCTCCCCGGCCCCAACTCAGACTCTAGCCCCTTCCTTCCTACCGAAAGCCTCATAATGCCACCTCCCTTCTTGTCATAGGTGTGCAACTGGTTTGCACTCCTGCCTGCCCCCAATGCCGTATAGTCCTGTCTACCTATGATATCATGAGACATAGTATTACTGACTCAGTAAAGAGCTCTTTCCAGAAGGGAGGCGTCTTCTGGTCCTTTCTGCCCCAAAAGGGGCATTAATGCCTTCAGGAGCTCTGCCTCACCTGCCCTGGAAGGAGAACCAGTGGACAAGGGGGTCCCTTAGATACTCAGTGTGGAGTTTGGGTCTCCCCCTCTGCCCCTTCATCTAGAAATACTGAGTTCTGCCAGGAGCTCACGGTTGTCCCATTGGGGCCAGGGACCAAGAGCATGTGGGTCAACAGCAAGCAGGAGCCCAATGGGCTGAAATGCAGCAGGCCAAAACGTGTCCTGGACATCTGAGGGATACCTTCCTGAGGCTTCCCTCTCCTGCTTCTAAGACTGGCAGATAAAAGAGAAAAGGAGGAAGAGACCAGGCTAGATCTTACCCCAAAGGCCTGGCTCTCCAGGATCCCCAGGAAACAGAAGACAGCGGGGTACCCGTGAATCAGCCACGCCTGCCCCAGGAGGCTGGAGTGTGTGAGGGGAGCTCGGCCCTCGGGGGTTGGCTTGGAAAGCATAAGTCTAAGTCCATCTGGGCTGCTACCACAGAAAACCACAGACTGATGACTTCCAAACAACAGACATCTATTTCTCATGGTTCTGGAGGCTAAGAGTTCAGGATCAAGGTGCTGGCAGGCTTAGAGTCTGGTGAGGCCCTGCTTCCTGGCTCATAGCTGGCTCACTGAGCCCTCACAGGGCAGGAAGGGGGAGGAAGCTCTCTGGAGTCACTAATTCCATTCATGAGGGCTCCACCTTCAAGACCTAAACCCTTTCTAAAAGCTCCACCTCCTAATACCTCCACACTGGAGGTTAGGGCTTCAATAGATAAATTTTGGGGAGACACAGTTGTCTGTGGTAGGTAACACAATGTATTCATTTGCTAGTAAAACATGGCCTAGTGTAAGTCCTATGCCCTGTTTTGCTTTTGTATTTTGCATTTTTGTATTTTCTCCAGAGAAACAAAACCAATAGACTATCCAGTAGTCCCCCGTTATCTGTGAAGGATATGTTCCCAGACCCACAGTGGGTGCCTAAAACCACGGATAGTCCCAGACCCTATATATATTTTGCTTTTTTTCTCCAAATATACATACCTATGATAAAGTTTAATTTATAAATTAGGCACAGCTAAGAGGTTCACAACAACAATAATAAATAGAACAATTATAACAATATGCTATAATAAAAGTTCTATGAATGTGGTCTTTTTCTCTCTCTCAAAATATCCCATTACACTGTACTCACCCTTCTTCTTGTAGGGATGTCAGAGTGTAAAATGCCCACATGATGGGATGAAGTAAGGTGAGGGACCTAGGCGTCATGACCTAAGTGTTGGGCTACTATTGACCGGAAGGAGGATTGTCAGCTTCTAGGCTGTGGTTGACAGTGGAAACTATAACCTTGGGAAGCAAAATTGCAGATAAGGGTGGACTATTATATGTGTGTGTGTATACATATTGGGGTGGGGGGGCACAGAGGGACTGAGAAATCCCATGATCTTCTGTCTGCAGGCTCTAGACGCGGGAACATCAGTGGTGTAGTTCTAGTCTGAGTCGAAAGACCAGGGAACCAGGAGAGTCTGTAGTGTAAATTCCAGTCCAAGGAAGGGGAAGACCCACGTCCTAGCTCACCCAGTCAAGCAGAGATAGAATTCTCTCTTTCTTCACTTTTTCTTCTACTCTCTCATCCTCAACAGATGGGAGGATACCAACCTGCTTTACTGAAGGTGATCTTTACTCAATCGACCCATTTGAATGCGAATCTCTTCTGGAAACATCCTCACAGACACACCTGGAAATAATGTGTAGCACTGAGGCTTTGTGCTGTGGGTCTCACCTCTAGGAGGGGAGGCGGACTCATAGTGAACAGATAGCTCTCCACTTCAAGGAGCGTGTGAGGCGGGCCAAGGGTGGGAGAGGAAGGGGCCCTGGGGGCAAGTATGACGGGTGAAGCTGAGTAGACCAGGGAAGTCGTCACCCAGGCCATGGCACAGAGATGGTGGGCCTTGAAGGAGACAGCGGGGACGATCCAGTGGTGTCATTTTACAGCCTGGGTTCCCAAGAATGTCTCAGGGAAATTCCAGCCAATCGCTGTCCAGGGTGGGGTTGACAGCGTGGCTGGCGGTAACCATGCTCCCCAGCATAAGCCAGGGGCCCAAGGAGCTGGGCCCAGGGAGTCCAAGCCTGGGGGCAAGACAATGTCCTGGAGTCAAAATCCCAGTTAGATCTGCAACCAATTCCAGGAGATGAATTGGGATCCAGAGCAAGAGACTAGGCTGCAAGGATCAAAAACCGAGCAAGAACATAGAAGCAAACACGTAAGAAAAACACAGGTCCTGGACAGCTGCCACCAGCATCGCTGGCCATGTGGTTTGGAGGGGGATCAGTTTGATTTACAGGCAAAGGCGAGGCAGGCACCTGGAGCCCACCTGTGCAGTCACACAGCATCCCCTCCGCCAGGTCCACACCTGCACTTTTCCCTGGTCACGGAAGTCCTCTCAACCCTAGTGTTAGGTTCCCCAATAATGGGTCCATGATTAAAGGAGCGAGACTGATACAAAGCGAAGGTCAAGCAAAGCTTTATTTCGTGCCAAGCATCAAGAATCAGACTGACCGGCCAGAGCCGCGCCTCTTACAGAGAGGGCCATCTTTCTCTGTTTCACAGACTAGCTTTTAAGGGCAAAGGCCATGTGGTTGGGCCTGGCCACGCACAGGTGGCCAATGAGATTGTAACACACAGAGGAAACTCCACAGTCCTGCTAGGTCACACATAAGTGACCAATTGAATTACAATTTACCCTATAGTAGACATTTGACCTAGCCTATCACCTTGGTCAGAATTGGCGCCCAAAAGGCTCCCAAAGGGCGGGACCCATACTCCTTGGTAACTAGGGAGACAATGTTCGTCCCCCCACTGATAGGATGTCTCCACCTGGCCTGACCCACCCTTGTATCTGGGCTTTGTTACCTGGGGCTGGTTTCCGGGACTGGTTTTTAAGTCAGTCCCCTAGGGGAAGGGGAGCAGGGACAGTTTAAGGGTTAAACAACCCTTGTTATTGTTTTAACCTTGATGGGAGCCTCTGGCTAAATAGGTCCTTACACCTAGCAAGGACGTAAAGGAGAAGGGATTTATGATATGGGCACAGCAGGCAAAATTGGGGCTGAATCAGGCCTGAATTAGGGCAAAACCAGCCTGGCCTCAGGCTTGCTACCCATGGGAAGCTGCCAGCATTCCATGTTTTGTCTTCACTGCAGAGGGTGACCTGTCTCTTACTTTGTCTCCCTGGCCACTGACCCCTCCTCTCTGCTCCCCTTTGTCTCCTTTCTTCTGCCAGCATCTTCTATTTGCATAAAGCACAGCTTAACTGGGCTATTGCTCTCCACCAAAGGACTATCCTTCAAATTCTAATTCCCAGCCCTAGGAGAGCAATCGAATTGCTAATCCCCCGGTGGGGGGGGGGGGTAGTCAGTGGGGGGGTCTACCCGGATCCACTGGGCTAGGACCACGCAGGGAGGGAGTCATGTGGTAAAATTAGAGGCACAAGAGTGAGACTGGCTCTGAGCAAAGCTGGCCATGAACTTTGTGGTTGGCAATAACGGAATAAGAGACTCATAATGACAAGAATCAGAGCAGACACCCGGGGAGGATTTACTATGCAACAGAAGACCATTCTAAGGACTTTACATATAAGAACACATCTGATCCTCACCACAGCTTATAATGTAGCTATTATGTCTGTATGAACATTATTTTTTTAAATTTTTAAAAAAATTTATTTATTTGTCAGAGAGAGAGGGAGAGAGAGCGAGCACAGGCAGACAGAGTGGCAGGCAGAGGCAGAGGGAGAAGCAGGCTCCCTGCAGAGCAAGGAGCCCGATGTGGGACTCGATCCCAGGACACTGGGATCATGACCTGAGCCGAAGGCAGCCGCCCAACCAACTGAGCCACCCAGGCGTCCCTTAAGAATTCTTTCTTAGCCGTCGGCTCCGAACCTCATTCCACCAAACCTCACCTAGGTTCTAGAACTTCATCAGCTCCTGGGATTGAGCCCCGCATGCATCGGGCTCTCTGCTCAGTGGGGAGCCTGCTTCCTCCTCTCTCTCTCTGCCTGCCTCTCTGCCTACTTGTGATCTCTCTCTGTCAAATAAATAAATTACATAAAATCTTAAAAAAAAAGAAAGAAAGGAAGGAAGGAAGGAAGGAAGGAAGGAAGGAAGAAAGGAAAGAAAAACTGCAGTTAGATTAGGTATTAAGCCCAGATTTCATGACCTGACCTGGCCCAAGCACTGCCATTTGGGACCCGTGGTTTTCTTTTTAACAATGCACTTGGCAAATTGCCAAGTACATTAGTCAGCTCAGGCTGCCGTAACAAAGTACCACAGGCCAGGTGGCTTAACCAATATAAATTAATTTTCTCAGGGCTCTGGAAGTTGGGAAGTCCAAGGGCAAGTTGCTAGCTCTTCCTGGCTTGCTGTGTCCTCACCTGGTTTTGGGGTCGGGGGTGGGGAGAGAAGTGTCTGGGAGGAGAGGAAGAGAGTGAGAGAGAGCCCCCTTTTCCTCTTATAAGGCAACAGCCCTAACAGATTAGGGTCCCACCCTATGGTCTCATTTAAGTCAGTTAGCCCCTAGTAGCCTGTCTACAAATACGGTCACACTGGGGGTTAGGGCTTCAGCGTATGGATTTTGTGTAGACACAATCCAGTCCGTAGTACGTGGCAGTGGTGACCATGCTATTAGCAGCCATTATCATGAGGGTCATTACACAGAGCCAGAGCCTCTGAATGGCAGTGGCACTCCCCACCGTCCTCTGCAGGTGACGGGCCAGAACTCCAGCCCTTGCAAGCCCCACTCCCACATTCTCTGCATCGTTAGACCCAAGAGTGAGCTGGCGCCTCACCAAGCCCAGCCTCTCTTCTTTCCAGGACAGAAAGCCAAGGCTGTGAGAGGTGAGGAGTTTGTCACCAGCTGGGACCGGAACTCAGATCTCTTGGGTGCTGGCCCCCCAACTTCTCACCTCTCCTGTTGGGCTACAGCTCTACTTCTTGGGCCCCTTTGCTGTTGGTCACGGCCACTGAGCACCTCCTGAGTGACCACAGGCTGACAGAGGCCCTCTCTGGCTTTTGGGTTCTCTGCTAGGAAACAAAGAGAGTGGCCCAGTCTTGACTCCACCAGGGAGGCTCCTAGAATGTGCCCAATTCCTCTACCCTGCAATTCTGAGTATTGTTCCTCCTGCCCTGCTTGGTTGCTTTCCTAGAACTTGCCAGGGCTAAGGCGTTAAAGTCTGAAGCCAAACAGAGAAGTGATAGCCTTCGAGGTTTCAGTCACCGGGTTAGAAATCTGCCCTTCGTCATCAGTTGTTTTAATCACCGGATTTGCAAAGCCTGGAAGGCCCCTGGGCTTCCTTCTAAGGGGCTTCCTGGAGGCCACAGGACTGGGATAGGTCTAAACCCCCCAGGCCTGTCCACCGTTCCTCAGTGAGGGCCACCTCACTGACCCTCCAGCTGGGGTAAGACATGGCCCTGAGCAGAGCTTCCAGACTTTCCTCTGGCTCCTCTCCCCTGGCAACGTGTGCTGCGCCAGCTTCAGACGCACCTGTCAAAACAGAGCGGGAGGCGAGGCGAGCAGGGAGCTAACAAACATCGTCTGACCCCGCTATGCTTTCCAGCAGGGCTGGGCTGGGCTGGGCTGGGGAGGGACGAGTGGGACCCACAGGCAGGCCACTCTGCGTGCAGCCTCCCAGGGGGTGGCTTGACCTGCTGAAACACAGTTTGTTTGTGTGTTTCCCTTGCCATCACCTGTCCATCCCTCTGTTTTCTTTTGAACATTTCAAAGTGCAAGGCTCTGTGTTTGATGCGGTAGGAGATGCACAAAGTTTCGGGTAGCGCTCTTAGATAGGGCCATCACCCAGAAGGCCACAGAAGTGCAGACTGCCAGCCCCCACCCCCGCTTCAGAATCGCAGATGGGGTGGCATATGAGGGATGATGGGAAGAAATCCCCAGGGAGTTCTGATGCCCCAAATAAAATTTGAGAACCACAGGTGCAAGAGATACAGAAAGTGAACTATGGGTTTGTTTGGGTTTTTTTTTTTTAATTTATGCATAACATCTCATCTAAGTCTCACAAATCGAAAGTATCTTCATTTTATACATCAGAAAACAAGGCTCAGAAAAGTCAAATCATTCACTCAAGGCCATGCAGACGTTATGTGGATTTGAATCCAGAATTTACAGAAGCCAGCTATAGTGAGCTACGGCTTATAGAATGGTAGGATTGGGAATTTAGTCGGGCCTGTCCTTTGCAGTTGAGAAAGCTGAGATCTGCAGAAACAGACTTGTTCAAGGACCCAGAGCAAGCTATTGACAAAGCTGTAACAAGGCCCCAGAATTCAGGGCTGCCAGGCCTCTCTGGCCTGGCTGCCTTGTCACTAAACAAATCTAGGGATTAGGAAGAGCAGTGCAGGAATTAGAGATGGGCGCATGCTTTCTGCTGTGAAAGGTAGAGGCTTCGCTAAGGAAGCCAGGTGCCCGTCCTCAGCCAGGCCACCAGCCTCCCTGTGCCCTTTTCCCTAAGCCCAAGTTGTCCAAAATGGGCACCCAACTAAATCATCTGGGGTGAGGAAAAAACTATTAAATATTAAAATGTCTACTAATTGTGTTTCATCTATTCTAAGTCACACTTTGTTTCCGTGTAATCCGATCTGACATGAAGTCAGCCAGGAAGTTTGGAATGACCAAGAATATGATCTGAAAATGAACTTATATTCACTATCTTTAATAATAATAAACAGTGCTTTCAGTGCAATTATGCCTTGAGACATTAGCCAAGAATAAAACATAAAAATAATTTACAAATAAATATATTTACATATACTGGGACATTTTCAAAAATCAAAAATATTTTTCACTAAAGGGGATGTGATAAAAATATTTGAATCCAACTGCCCTAAGTCATCTCTGTTGCTTCTGACATTCTCCCTTGTGATAAAGCTAAGCTTCTCTTAGAAAGAGAGAGCCTCCACGTGATGATTTTGGATCTGTAATCCGACGGTTCCTTCTTCTGAACTTCAAGAACTTCTAAATGCCCTAGAGAAGCCTGATTCCTAAATTTACAATCTGAAATTTGCTTGCTCCCCATAATCCATCATGGTCCTTATTTCAGCTCCCTAGAGCTCCTTCTTCCAGACATGGAAACATTTTTAAAAACATAATAGGTAGTGTGGAGATCCCACTGAAGTTGTTCACTCATTCAATGAATAGTTCTTGGGCTGTAAGTAACTGCCACACATTGTACTTGAAAGAAAGAAAGAAAGAAAGAAAGAAAGAAAGAAAGAAAGAAAGAAAGAAAGAAAGAAAGAAAAGGAAAAGAAAAAGAGGTGAGCTCCAGATTCATTTTAGCTTCCTGTCCAAGAACACTTTCCAAAGCACCTTACAGAGAAGTGGGGCCCAAACAGAGAGAAGTGGTTTCACTGGCTGGAAGTAGTAGAAGTCAGACTTTGGGGCTGCCAAGGTAGCTAGAATTGGGTATGAAACAGGGCACTGGGCAGGAGGAAGTTGTGCACAGAGTTTCCTTGAATGGTGACTTGAATGTGTAAGGCAAAAATCACAGGGTTTATGAGCCGACTATGAACTGATTTTAGACACATGCGACAAAGCCTTTCTCAATAATTGATAGGAAAATAAACAGAAAAGCAGTAAGGATATAGAAAATTTGAACAATACTACCAACTCATTTGACCTAATAATAAGAGACCATTGCACCCAGAAACAGGTGAATATCCATTCTTTTCAAAGGCAGATAAAAGATGTACCAAGACAGAGCGTACTGTAGTCCATAAAACAAGTATCAACAAAGTCAAAATAATTGAAACCACTCAGAGTATATTCTCTGACCACATAGGATTAAAATAGAAATGAACACAGAAGGGTATCTAAGTCTCCAAATAAATGGAAACTAAACAACACACTTTTAATTGCCCAGGAGTCAAAGAAAAATATCACAAGAGAAATTAGAAAATATTTTGAACTTCATGAAAATGAAAACATAATATAACAGAATTTGTGGGATATAACTAAAGCAGTGCTTTAGCGAAATCCATAACATTAAATACTTACATTAGAAAAGAAGAATGCTCTCTGGGTGCTCAGGTGGCTCAGTCCCTTAAATATTCAACTCTTGATCTCAGCTCAGGTCTTGATCTCAGGGTTGTCAGTTCAAGCCCTGTGTTGGGCTCCACGCTGGGCACGGAGCCTACTTAAAAAAAAAGAAAAGAAAAGAAGAAAGCTCTCAATTCAATGACCTAAACTTTGACCTTAAGAAACTAGAAAAAGAAAAGAAAATTAAGTAAACAGAAGAAAAAAGATAATGAAGATAAAAATAAAAGAAAAAAATTAAAGAAAAGTTCAAAAAACAAAAAAAACCTGGTTCTTTGAGAAGATCAAGAAATGGATAAGCCTCTTGTTATATGGATCAGAAATAAGAGAAGACACATATTACTAATATCAACAACAATAGTAGGGCCATCACTACATATCTTAAAGACATTACAATAATAATAAGGACATATTGTGAACAATTTTAAACCAACTAAAGCCAATAATGTCTTAGATGAAATAAACAAATCTCTGGAAACATATAAACTGCTACAGCTCACTCAAGGAGAAATTGATAATAATAAATGTGAACAACTCTGTTACTATTAAATAAATACAATTTTAGTTAAAAAAACATTCCCACAAAGAAAACACTAGACTCAGCTGGGCCAAATGATGAATTCTGCCAAACATTTAAAGAAAAAAATAATACAAACTCTGCACAAGCTCTTTTAGAAAACAGAAGAGAAGGAACACTTCCTTACTCATTCTATAAATCCAGCAATACCTTGATAACAAAACCTAACGCATATTACAGGAAAAGAAAACATTTTAAGAAAAGAAAACTGAAGATCAATATCCTTAGAATATAGAAGCAAAATTTCTTAACAGAATTTTAGCAAATTTAATCCAACAATATATAAAATGGATAATATATCATGAATGTTTTATCTCAGGAATACAAAGTTGTTTTAACTCTGAAAATTAAGATAATTCACCATGTTAATAGAAAATAAGCCAATATGATCATCTCTATAGATGCAGAAAAAGCATTTGAAAAAATCCAAAATTCATTTATTAAAAAAAAAACCCTCACACCATAGTATGAATTGAATGGAAGTTTCTCAATCTGATAAAAAACATATCCTAAGACATAGAAACAAATAAGCAAACAACCTGCAGTTAACATCATACTTAATGATAAAAGACTTAATACTTTCCCCTAAGATCTGAAAAGAGTCAAGGATATATACATTTACTACTTTGTATCACCATGTATTGGTGATACTACCCAAATTCAATAAAGGAAGTAAAAGAAAAAATAAGATGTCCAGTCTGAAAAGGAAAAAATAAAACTGTCTTTATTTGAAGACAGTTTGATTGTCTATGTAAAGAATACTAAGGATTTACCAAAAAATCTGATTCGTGATAATCATGAGTAAACGAAATTGCAGAACACAAGGTCAATATACAAATGTCAATTGTACTTTTATATTTTAGCAAGGCACAATAAGAAGTTGAAATGAAAAATAATAAAACAATAACATAAAAATGTGAAATATTCAGTAATAAATACACGTAAGACCTGAAATTTAGAAAATGGAAGATTGCATAACATTACTGTGAGAACTTAAGGAAGATCTAAAGGAATATAGATATATATGATGTCGTGCGTCAGAAGACTCAATATTGTCACAATATGATTCTACTCCATATTGCTATATGAATCAATGTAATCCTAACAAAAATCCCATGAGAAATTTTTAAGGAAATTGATAAACTTATTCAAAGATTTGTTTAGAAATGCAGAGGAACTAGAAGGGCCAAAACTATTTTTAAAAATAACAAAGTTGAAAGATTCATACTGCCTGATTTCAAGACTTACAGAGCTACAGTAATCAAGATAATATAGAGATAGACTCACAGATCAATGAGACAGAATAGAGAGTTCAGAAATAGATCTACTTATATATTATCTATTGATTTTTGACAAGAGTACTAAAGCAATTCAATGGAGAAAGGATAATCTTTACAATAAATGGACCTAAACAGGGACGCCTGGGTGGCTCAGTGGGTTGAGCGGCTGCCTTCGGCTCAGGTCGTGATTCCAGCGTCCTGGGATCGAGTCCCACATCGGGCTCCTTGCTCTGCAGGGAGCCTGCTTCTCCCTCTGCCTCTGCCTGCCACTCTGTCTGCCTGTGCTTGCTCTCTCTCTCTCTCTGACAAATAAATAAATAAAAATCTTTTAAAAAAATGGTACTGGAACAATAGTATAATAATATACAAAATGTGAATCTTGACCCTTATCTCATAACATACATAAAAATTAACCCAAAATGGACTATACACCTAAATGTGAAAGCTAAAAATACAAAATATATTTTAAAAGCATAGAAAAATCTTAGTAACAGTTAGGTAACAATTTCTTAAATACAATGGTAAAAGCATGTCAATATGTCATCATGTAAAAGCACACAAACATGGATTGTAAGAGACATTTTCATATAAATGAAGCTGAGCAATTTCATAACCAGTAGAACTGCACAAAGAAGAAATAGTAAGGGAAGATCTTTGGGCTGAAAGGAGATTACACCAGTTAGAAAATTCCATACATAACACTCCCTTACACAATGAAGGATACCGTAAGTGCTAAGTTTATCTATTTAAAATACTTTTTCTTTCTTGATTTCTTTAAAAGAAAATGTATTGTTAAAGGGAAAATCATCACAAAGCATTGTGAAGTTATTACAAACTAAAAAGCAAAAAGAGTAATATTAGTGGAACAATGAAAGGGAGGTAGATAAGTGGAAAGTTCTTACATCATATGTGAGTGGAAAAAAATTAATTCAAGGTAGGCTATGATGAGTAAGGATGTATATTGTAACTTTTATAGCAGCCACTAAAAAATAAAACCGAGCAGAAAAGTAAATAGAAGAGGTAAAATGAAATACTAAAAATACTTAATCAATCTAAAAATAGATGGGAAGGAAGAGTTAATGAAGAAAAAAATAGGACACATAAAAAAAGGAAGATGTGGGTTCAAACAAATTATATAATAATTACACTAGCTGTAAGTGAATGAAACACTCAAATGGCAGAGAATGTCAGACTAGATTTTTTAAAAAGCAAGACCTAATGATATGTTGTTTGAAAGAGATGCTTCTAAGCCCACACTTCTAAATAACTATAGGTCAGAGAAAAAAAAATCACAAAGACAATTAGAAAATATTTTTAACCGATATTGTGAATAGAACATACAAAATCTGTTGGATGCAGATAAAGTAGTGCTTAGAAAAGAATTTAGAGCTTCAAATGACTATATAAGAAAAAAAACAATTAAAAAAACATTTTATTTGTTTATTTGACAGAGAGAGATCACAACTAGGCAGAGAGGCAGGCAGAGAGAGAGAGGGGGAAGCAGGCCCCCTGCTAGCAGAGAGCCCGATGCGGGACTCGATCCCAGGACCCTGAGATCATGACCTGAGCCGAAGGCAGTGGTTTAACCCACTGAGCCACCCAGGTGCGCCTCCCCCCCAAAAAAAAAACCAATTTTTAAATCATTGATTTATGTTTCTACTTTGAGAAGCTAGAAAAAGAAAACAAATGTAAACATAAAATAAGAAGAAGGAGAATAAATATTCAAGCCAAAATCAATGAAAACAGACAAGCAATAAGGAAAATTAACATGGCCAAAAGTTAGTTCTTTGAAAATATGAATAAAATTAATATACCCTTAACTGAATTGATCAGGAAAAACAAAGGAAGAAGGAATAAACCAACAATATCAGAAATGAAAGAGAGGCCATCACTATGGATCCTACAGACAGTGAAGGATAGTAAAGTAATACTGTGAACAAGGTTATACCAAGAAATTCAGTAATCTAGATAAATGAAAAAATTTCTTGAAAAACAAAAATTATAGAAACTAATATAAAATAATAAAAAAAATCTCCATAACCCTGTATGTACATTTGAAAAAATTGGGGCACCTGGGTGGCTCAGTGGGTTAAGCCTCTGCCTTCGGCTCAGGTCATGATCTCAGGGTCCTGGGATCAAGCCCCGCATCAGGCTGTCTGCTAAGCAGGGAGCCTGCTTCTCCCTCTCTCTCTGCCTGCCTCTCTGCCCACTTGTGATCTCTCTCTGTCAAATAAATAAATAAAATCTTTAAATAAAAATAAAAATAAAAAATTGAATTCATTGTTAAAAACTTTTTCTTAAGACAATTTATTTTAAACATTTAAAAAATAAATATCAAGCTAACACAAACTCTTTCAAAAGATAAGGAGGGAGGGGCGCCTGGGTGGCTGAGTGGGTTAAAGCCTCTGCTTTCAGCTCAGGTCATGATCCCAGGGTCCTGGGATTGAGCCCCACATCGGGCTCTCTGCTCAGCAGGGAACCTGCTTTCTCCTCTCTTTCTGCCTGTCTCTCTGCCTACTTGTGATCTCTCTCTGTCAAATAAATAAATAAAATCTTTAAAAAAAAAGATAAGGAGGGAGGAAAAAAAGATAAGGAGGGAACCAGTAAAGTACAAGAAGATAAAATTATAGACCAATAACCTTCATGAATATAAAAGCAAAAATTCTTAATAAATTGAATTAGAGTATTAGCTAGGCAAATCTAACCATATATAAAAAAAGATAATTCATCATGACCGAGTAGGGTTTGTCATAGTAAATCTAGATTAGTTTAACACTTTGAAAATCAATTAATATAGCTCATCAGAATAAAGGAGAAAAACCATTTGATCATCTGAACAGATGCAAAAAATTAATTGTTAAAATTCAGTGTTTTCTAATAAAAGTCTCAACAGGCTAGGAATCAAAGGAAATTCACAAACTTTGATGAAGCTGTCTTATGAAAATCTTTCAATTAACATCATACTTAAATGTGAAAGACTAAATGCTTTCTCTCTAAAATGAAGAGCAAGGAAACGGTATTGACGCACCATTTGCATTCAGCATTGTACTGGAGGTCCTAGTCAGTGAAATAAGACAAGCAGAGAAAACATAAAGAATGGTAAAGAAGTAAAATTATCTCTGTTTACAAACAAAATAATTATATATACAGAAATTCCTAAGGAATCTATTGAAAAAAAAACCCTTACATTTACCAAAACGCAGCTTATAAAGTTCAAAGGATATAAGAACAATATGTAAAAATCAATTATGTCTCTATGTACTAGGTATAGAAAATTGAAAAATGAATATTAAAAATATCACAGTGCATCAAAGAACATAAAATAATTGGGAATAACTTAAACAAAATGTGTGTGAAATCTCTACATATAATATTATAAAATATTAAAAGTTTAAAAGACCAGAATAAATGGAGAGATATACATGTTTGCACATCAGAAGAGTTAATATTGAACATTCTCCACAATTGATCTATAATCAATGCAATCCCAAACAACGTTCCTGTATGTCTTTTTGTAGAAATTGAGAAGTCAAATCTACAATGTATATGGTGGGACACTTGGGTGGTTCAGTGGGTTAAGCATAACTGGACTCTTGGTTTCATCTCAGGTCATGATCTCAGAGTGGTGAGATGGAGCCCAGCATCAGGCTCCATGTTCAGTGCAGAGTCTACTTGGGATTCTCTCCATTCCCCACTGCCTCTTCCCTTATTTGCACACACTCTCCCCCCACCTCAAATAAATAGATAAATAAAATCTTAATAAAATAAAATAAAATGTATATAGCAATATAAATGACATAGAATAGTAAAAAAAGTTCTGGAGAAAAAACAATTTGGAGGACTTAAATAGTCTGATTTCAGTGATTACTATGAAGATTTAATATTCAAAAAAGTATGGTATTGGCATAAAGATGAACAGACAAATGGAACAGAACAAAATCAGAAATTAGCTCAATATTAAACAGTCAACTAATTTTTTTTTAACAAAGGAGCCAAAAGAAATCAATGAAAAAAAGAAAGATTCTTCAAAAATGGTGCTGGTACAATTGGACATTCATAGGGAGAAAATATATCTTGACCTCTAACTCATACTATACATAGAAATTAATTCAAGATAAGATGAAGACCTAAATATAAATATTAAAATTATAGCACTTCTAGAATAAGATACAGAAAAACACCTTCATCCTATCTGCATGACAAAGATTTCTCAGATCAAACAAGAAAAGCATTAACCATCAAAGAAAACATTGATAAATTAAATTTCATAAAATTAAAATCTGCACATTAAGAAACCCAGTTACATAAATGATCAAATATGTTACACATTGGGAGAAAATAATTGACAAATAATTTACAAATAGGATATATAAATATTCTTTGCAATTCAGTAATAAGAAGATAAATAACCCAGAAAAATAGGTGGAATGTTTCAGTGGACATCACAAAAGACATTTGTGCATAAAAAGATGGTCAACATCATTAGTGATCAGGGAAATAGAAATTAAAACCACAATGAGATACCACCATAAACCTATAAGAATAGCTAACACTAAAAAGACTGACCAGGCCAACTCTTGGTGAGGATGTGGTGAGGATGAGACTTTCATACACTGCTGGAAGGAATATAAAATAATTCAACCACTTTGGAGGATAGTTTGGTAGTTTCCTAAAAAGTTAGACATACACTTTTCATATGGTCAGCCATTCTACTCCTAGGAATTTATCCAAAAGAAATAAAACATATATAAGAAAATACATTTATTCATAATAGGCAAAAAGTAAAGGAAATCCAAATGTCCATCATCAGGACAATGGATAAATAAGTTTGGTACAGCCATACAATGGAATGTCACTCAGCAATGAAAAGGGAAATGTTGGACACAAAAATATGAGTGAATCTTAAAATAATTATGCTAAATGAAAGAAGCCATGCAAAAAAAAGAGTACATAGTATATAATTCCATTTATATGAAATTCCAGAACAGGCAAAACAAATGAAAAATGATAGAAATAAGATTAGTGGTTACTGGGGCAGAAGTGGGGTGACGAGAAAGGGCCAGGGAATTGTTCTATGTCTTAATTAGGGGTGGTGATTACACAGGTGTGTACATCTGTCAAAACTCGAGAAATCACACACTAAAAATGTTATTTTATTGCATATAAATTATACATCAATAAAACTGATTATAAAAACAATTAGGATACCATATTTTACTCACTAGAATAATTAAAGTTGAAAAGACTGAAATATCCAGCAATAGTGGAGTGTGAATGGTAGAACCTCTTTGGAAAACTAGTTTGGCAGTTTCTTTTTTTTTCTTTTTTTTTTTTTAGTTTGGCAGTTTCTTATAAAGGTAAACATGCACTTACCCTATGACTCAACACTTCCACCCCTAGGTATTTACCCAAGAGAGATAAAAACATATTCCACAAAAAGACTTGTACAAAAACATTCATAGCAGCTTTCATCATAATTGCCCCAAACTGGAACTAGCCCAAATATCCATCAACAGAGGAATGGGTAAATTGTTGTGTATGTTCATGCAGTGGACAATGAACTATTCAAAAGAAGAAAGAGGGGCACCTGGGTTGCTCAATGGGTTAAGCCTCTGCCTTCGGCTCAGGTCACGATCTCAGGGTCCTGGGATCAAGGCCCACATCGGGCTCTCTGCTCAGTGGCGAGCCTGCTTCCCCTTCTTTCTCTGCCTGCCTCGCTGTCTACTTGTGATCTCTCTCTCTCTCTGTGAAATAAATAAATAAAATCTTTAAAAAACAAACAAAAAAACAAAAGAAGAAAGAGAAGAAGGGGAGGAGGATGAGGTTGAAGAAGAAGAAAGAAAGCAACAACCAAAAAAAAAAAATTTAAGCAACAACATAAAAAAATACTCAAAAACACTGTATTGAAGAAAAGCTACACACAAAAGAGTACATATGGTACGGTTCCATTTCTATTACATTTCAGGAGAGGCAAAGCTACTCTATGATACTAGAGATCAGAACAGCTGCAGCCTCAAGGTATGCAGGGGGAAGCACAGGGATTGATGGAGAAGCTCTAAGACAAGTTTCTGCTGTCACCGAAATGGTCTGTATGGTGAGAGCTGTGGACTTGTACAGAGAGGTATGCATTTGGGGAAAATCATCAAACTATACACATGAGGTGTGCATTTCACTGAAGGAATGTAAAGTAACACTGAGTTTTTAAAAATTATTGAAAAAAAAATAGAAATTCACTTCCAAGAGCTCATGAGTCAATTACAGGGATGTCTGGCTGGCTCAGTCAGTAGAGTTCACAGCTCTTGATCTTGAGGTCGTGAATTCAAGCTTCACGTTGGGTGTTGAGGCTACTTACAAAAAAAAAAATTATAATAAAAATTAGGTTGAAATAGACATAGAAAATATTTTAAAGCTATTTTATAATGAAATGTCTAAATCTCAGGAGTTGAGGTATATAGCCAAGGCAGTGTTTGAAGAGAAAATTGGTGGTCTTAAATACTTATATTAGAAAAAGAAGAAAGGCTAAAAGAAATGAGCTACATGTTCCACTTGAAAAGTCTGAGGTACACCAGAACACACATCAAGAGGGAAGAAGAAAATAATAAAGTCCCAAAATTAATGAAATGGGAAAAAGAAGTTTTGAATGGAGAGGATTGACCAAGCCAAAGTTGGTTCTTTTTTTTTTTCTTAAAGATTTTATTTATTTTAGATAGATAGAGAGAGAGAGAGAGAGAACACAGTGGAGCAGATGGGGAGGGAGAAAGAACAGCAGACTGTGGGCTGAGTGCGAGCCCCACGTAAGACTCGATCTTGCCACCCTGAGATTGTGACCTGAACCAAGTATAAGAGTTGAACATTCAACCAATTGAGACACCCAGGGGCCCCAAAAGTTGGTTCTTTTAAAAGACTAACACAACTGATAAACTGTAGGCAATACTGATCAAGACAAATGAGAGAAAGCATCAATAAAAGATACTAAGAATAAAAAAGATGACATTAAAAGGAAATGTTATGAACATTTAGTGCCAGTCCCTTTGAAAACTTAAATGGACCAAAAAAATTCATAGGAAAATGTAACTCATCAAAACTGACTCAGGAAATAGAAAACTTGAATATTCTGAAGCCATTAGAGACATTGAATCTGTGAGAAAGAAAAATCCACAAAGAAAACACCAGGTCCACAGGGAAAGATTTACAGGCAAATTCTACCAAAACATTCAAAGACAATTCTAATCCAACACAAACTCTTCCAGAGAACAAATAAAATAGGGTTATTTTATCCTATTCCATGAGGATAGAAAAGCTTGTTACCAGAATCAGAAAAGGAAATAGATGAATAGAAGCAGAAAAAATATTTCATAAACAAGGCATTTGCTCATGGTTTTTAAGAAATCTTATCAAAGTATGGAACTTTTTTTTAAGATTTTTTATTCATTTACTTGAGAAAGAGCACAAGCAGGGGGAGGAACAGAGGGATGGGAGAAGCAGGCTCTCTGCTGAGCAGGGAGCCTGATGCAGGGCTCTATCTCAGGACCCTGAGATCATGAGGCCGAGATGCTTAACTGACTGAGCCACCCAGGCTCCCCAGACTGGGAACTTTTAAACCTAAAATGTAGTATCAATTTAAAAAGTTCACAGCAAAACCCTTCATAAAGTTGAAAAATGGAAGCTGTTCCCTTTAAGAGAACCAGACATCACATGCCTCCTGATATGATGTGATAGACAGTACACAGCACCACCTATTAAGTTGACTTGCCAAAACAAAGAAAGAAAAAAAAAGAAATTTGCCCCTAATTGTAATCAAGCCTCTAGATCTATCTTCCAGTTCACAGCAGCTCCAAAGAAACACCTTAATGCCATCTTCATGATCATGAGTTGTCAACCCAGAATGATTCATTTTTCAGCAAATAAATGGCATGGGAAAAGTAGAGTAGAGGAGATGCTGAGATTAAAAGAAACTTAAAATTAATCTTCAAGGAAAAGTTCGTTAAAGAGAGAGACTTAAATATATCAACAAAGTGCAATGTTTGGACTTTGGATTTTAATTCAAACAATTCAAACAAATCGCTTTATAAAGATATTTTTTGAGAAAATCATGGAAATTTTGAACACAGATTTATTAGACCTTATTAAGAAATTATTAAGTGTAATAATGTACTGTGATTACTTAAAACAAAAAAACAACACACCTCCATACGGGGTTGCCTGGGTGGCTCAGTTGGTTAAGCGTCTGCCTTCGGCCCAGGGTCCTGCGATTGAGCCCAACACTGGGCTCCCTTCTCAGCGGGGAGCCTCCCTCTCCCTCTGTTTCCTGCTCCCCCTGCTTGTGCTCTCTCTCTCTCTGTCAGATAAATACATAAAATCTTTTAAAACACAAAAACAAAAAAATCCTCTATATGTTCAAGATACCTACCTTGAAATATTTAGAGCTGAACTGATTTGATGTCTGGGATTTGCTTTAAAATATGACATGAGATAAGACAAATAAAACAAGTGGTCAAACATTGATAATTATAAAATTGGGTAATGGGTGGTACATGGGTACATGGTGGGTACATTGTGTACTCTCTTTGTCTTTGTTGGAAACCCCCTGTAATAACAACTTAAAAGACAATAATGATGATGATGGTAACAACAATAAATGTTATTTTGAAAAAGAAAACAAAGAAGGCAAGAGGCTATCCTCCTCCTTTGCCATCCTGGGGCCTCCCAGGTAGACCAGGCTGCTGGTTAAACTGTCTCCAGAACACCTCCTGGCTTTTGCTTATGCCATTTCTTCCTCCCAGAATTCCCTTTTTGCTTGTCTTTCCAGATCTGAGTCCTGCCTAACTTGCACACCCAGCTCACACGCCACTATGGCAGATAGCTGTCGGAGTGACCGAATCCCCACTCCTTCTTCAAGTAACAACGCCCGTCTTTCTTTTCCTTTGGGTAAACACCTTTAATCACTTCATGTGGTCCAAGTAGGGTTGACCCCAGTACCCACATTCTCTCAGAGGCAGACCAGTGACTCAGGTCTGACCAGCGGGACTACCACAGCTCTGTTCACACTCAGTGCAGGAATGGACTTACCCAGGCAGGAGAGTCAGTCTCCACATTTTCACTGGAAATATTAGAAAAGAGGTGCTTTCTCTTTGCAAGGTATCCAGGCAGAAGACTGAAAGCTTGGAGTGGTTGTGGCCATTTTCCTAAAAATGAGAGAAGATCCTGCCTAAGAAAGAAGCCACTCTAAGAAAGCAGAGACTAGGAGCCTGATGACAATTATAATCCCTGAACATAGCCACACCTCCTTCCCTCGATCTTCCAGTATATTCATTAATAAAATGACCTTGGGTGTGTGTGTGTATGTGTGTGTGTGTGTGTGTGCGTGTGCATGCGCACATCACATGCATACACACATGAGAGAGAGAGAAAATGCATTCTCTTTAGGATGGAGAACAAGGGTGTCTGCTATCACCACTTGTACTCAACATTGAACAGTAGGTCCCATAAATTTCATTAAATTAAGAAAAAGAAACAAAGGGTATGGTATCTGAAGTATTTTTTGCCTTTTACTGTCTACTGATATGCTAACTGAGTCAACATCCTTCATTTTGCCATCGGCCCTTTACCATGAACTTCATGGCCTGCCTGCCACCTGATTCTATAACCACTAGTCTGCCGGTCAGTGACCAAACCAGTCAGTCAGAAAAGGTATGAAAATCAGAGGCAGTGCCAGAAAGGAATATGTCTTGGCAGCCTGAAAGGATCCTGGGAGAGAAGTTTGATAAAACAGTTCTGGAAGCATCCAGGGGAGCCACAGTCTCGGTGTGGGGTCTATAGGCCCCACAGTTCTATCTGAGGGGTAGATTTGGAGAACAGTTGGAGCTTTTGTTTTCTCAGATTCTAGAAAGCTAAGAGAGAAAGGGCTTTGAGCCAAGCCGAGAGCGGAAGCTCCTGAGGAATGAGGAAGTGAAACAGGAGCTGCTGGTCCAAGTGTGACTACCCTATGGCAGTTCCAAGCTAAACCAATGCCAAGTGGGTAATGCACCAAGCCGTGGCTGGTTTATATCTCATGACCGTCCCACATCACAGAGGAGGGACTCAGGTGGGTCGAGCCGGCTCCCCAAGGTCCTGTCTTTGGAAACGAAAATCCCGTTGTGTTTGGATGTAGGTGTTTAGGCACTGAGAAGACACTCAATTGCTCTAGAACATGGGGGAACCCGAAGGTAGGGGTTATCTTGTCCAGTCCTCTCAGGGTCCCG
The DNA here is from genome assembly GCA_004024625.1 of Mellivora capensis. Taxonomy (NCBI): domain Eukaryota; kingdom Metazoa; phylum Chordata; class Mammalia; order Carnivora; family Mustelidae; genus Mellivora; species Mellivora capensis. The sequence goes on from PISX010003253.1 coordinate 114,516, forward strand.
GCACATTGCAGAACCTGGTGGGCCGAGAGCAGGCCCAGGTGTGCTCTCTCAGCTCTGCTTAGGGTGAGCCAGACCCTGGGTGGACCCTAAGGGATCCCAGGCAACCCCCAAGACCAATTTGGGCCAGAAAGTTGATTTAGGTTATTTATCACAAAAGACACATACTTCTAGAGACCTGAAATCTTTAGCCTTTATCCAGAGAGATGTGACCTTTCCCAATATTAGGGCACCTGAGAGAATCATCAGAAATTGTCCAGGTGCTTTGGAATTGCCAGCACATTGCTGAGCTTGACTCCATGTATGTTCAAGGATGTTTACTGTCCAGTATGTAATAGCAAAAGGCTAGAAGTTAACCTGAATTCCCATTCATATTAGACTAGTTAAATTATGAGACATCTATAACATAAAATTATGAGGCTGTTAAAAAAGCACAGGCTTTTAATAAGGCAGGCTGTTAATAAGGCCGTCCTCTAAACTGATAAAGAATAATTTCCGAAATATATTTAAAAAGGTAAAATTTGTAAAAAGCAATGTGCAAAAGAACATGTACATTATACTATCATTTGTGTGAAAATATAAATAGATACATAGCTGTTTCTGAACATATCTTTGGAAGGATCCATAAGACCCTAATAATAGAAGCCTCTGGAAAGGGGAGCTCAGGAAATGGGCGACAGAGGTAAGAGCGAAATCTGCCTTTCGCTTTATATTCTTTTGCACCTTTTGTGAATGTATCAAGCAATTGTTTTCACTTTAAAATATAAAAAAGTAAAGAAGCTAGCCTATCTTTCCAAAGCAAGGAATATTTGCATTTACTCCAGACTGGGAAGAGTTTAGCAAATCATCAGTATGCATGAGGCTTTCTAGGGACCACATATTTGAATCCCCCAGCTCAGTTTCTCTCCCTTGTCCAGCACAGCACAATCTCTGAGAATCTTACTTCCCTTTACTGTTTTTTAACTTTTTCAAACTCTCACCCCCTTCCCTTCTTTTTGCACTTGCCATGACATCATGATTCATTTCGATGTACTTTCATAGCATGCTAACATTTCCAACTAGACCATTCATTCATCCTGATTATAAATGGTGTTGGCACCCCTTGCTGAGAGTAGGGGAGGCTGATTACACTCACCTGGTTCCTGTCACTCCACATGCCAGTGGCTTCTGGGAAGGCTCTCTGCTGCATTAATTCTGCCTCCTGTTGATTCCTGTAAGTTTCAGTGCCACACTCACCTCGTTCCTGTCACTCCACATGTGAGTGGCTTCTGGGAACACTCTCTGTCTGCTGCATTAACCTTACCCACTGTGGATTCCTGTAAATTTCAGGGCTGAATGGCCCTTTTGTCCCTTATGTGTTCTATTCTTCCTGCTGACCTCATCCTCAATCCCTTCTCTGAGACCTTGGACCCATTCCTTTGTGTGATTCCCTTTCTGCAGTTTTCACTTAACTTTAATCTCTGATCTCCTCAGCTCAATTCTCCTACTCTTCTCATTCTCCTGTGCCTGATCACAAAACCTCCCAGATATACAGGTTTCAGATGGAGTTTATAATCTTAGAAGACCTCTAAGATCTGACAATTTCCATCAAGGCAATGCTGGACCATTCCAACTCATGAATCAAGGAACTACATGCTTTTTGACCAAATTTCTTAACAGATACCTTTCTGGGTAGAAAATACTGCACCGTGAAAAGAGTCCAGATCTGAGCCAGAGAGATGTTCTTTGAATCTTTGCTCTGTCCTTTGCCAGCTGTGTCTTAGGCAAATTACTCTTACTTCATAAACCCTGGCTTTCTTTCTAAAACATAAATGTAAGAATCTTTACTTCACAGAGTAGTAAAGAAGATTACATGAATTTTGTATGTAAAGGGTATATTTTAGTGTCTTAGATCAGAACCAATGTTTAGTGAGCATAGTTCTCTCCCCCTGGATGTTTTCCAGCTTCATTTCATAGAAACTATGCCACATAAACTCTCACTAACATATGCAGGAATACCCTTTGTCAGTCATACATATGTAAATCAATTAATATAAGTAATATATGTAAGCCAATTCTAAAATAATATAATATAAATTTTATAAATAATATAATATAAATTGATTAACATATATAAACTGATTTACACAAAGATATATAGATCATATACATACGACCCAAGACACAATAATTTTTTTTTAATAAGAAAGCAAGTAGAGGGAAAGCATGTTTAGAAGAAGAAGGGAATAAGCAAATAGTTGGGGGAAAGGACAGCTGAGAAGAAGGTGAGGGAATGTGTGGAAATGAGAAACAAACAAAGCTCTGATCAATAAGAAGTTCACCTCCATGATAGTTTGCTAAGTATAAGTTGTTTGTGACCCAATTTGTAAACTTAACCCATTCAGAATAACAGAAAACAGGAAGAGAAATGGAAGCTAGCCATAGAAAGAAAGATTTGTGCCTATTTGTTGCCTGCTCAAAGGTAAGCCAAAGTAGTTAAGCACATCCGTGTGTCACCTCAGGTCTCAACAAGATCAAATCACCAGAAGGCAGGGCTATCACTGGAAAAGGGAACAGAGATAAAGGAATACATGTAAATGGAATGGAAAATGTGGTAGGTTTGGGTAAAGTGATCCATTCTTATCAGAGTAGATCAAGGGTTTTCTAAATAGTCTCCTTCAACATCTTAGCATAAGATACAGACTGAAGTGATGTTGAGACTTCTTTATCTGAAATCCACTGCATGATTCCCATTTCTGGATATAACAGAGTAACTGATACCATACCAGCCCTCCTGTCATAAACAACCATATAACTGGACAAAATGTATGACACAACTGTTCAGACAGTGGATAACAGACAGTACAAGACTTCAGTCCCCAAGAGAAAGAAAACATGTAAGGTGAACTCATGATCACCCTGGGGACAATTTTGTAAGAGACAGCAGAGGGTTACAGTCTAATCTAAGCAGAGGGTTAAGGTCTAATCTAAGCATAGCAGTCCTACTGAGCTGAGGAGTCAGAATTCAGAGTTTGGGGTGGCTGAAGCAATTGGAAACTGCAAGGGCAAGGCAATGAATAAGAAAGAGACATGCATATAAAAGGCCCAAAAGTTGTGTTTGGATTACCCATGAGGCCTTGGATGAGGGCTGTACACACACAGGTAAAAACTACAATGGATTATCTGTGAGGTTAATATAGGCTTGAGAATGGAACAGAGATATGCAATCAAGAAGTCCTATGGATGGGGTGCCTGGGTGGCTCAGTGGGTTAAACCTCTGCCTTCGGCTCAGGTCATGATCCCAGGATTCTGGGATGGAGCCCCGCATTGGGCTCTCTGCTCAGCAGGGAGCCTGCTTCCTCCTCTCTCTCTGCCTGCTTCTCTGCCTACTTGTGATCTCTGTCTGTCAAATAAATAAATACAAATCTTAAAAAAAAAAAAAAAAAAAAAAGAAGTCCTGTGGATATTGGAGATCCATAACAGCAGAGTGGTGATATGTTATGAATACTTTGTTAACATCTTGGGCATCAAGCTGAAACATCAGAAAATTGTGCTTTAGGAGTAAGAATACACCCTAGAATAAGTCGTATCTTAGACTCGTCCTAAACAAACAAACAAATAAACAAACAAAACTAAAGCCAAGCTCTGGAAAATGTCTAAGAGACAAAGTTTGGAGGATGATTCCCATGAAGTTAGAGATCTGGGAATGGCAAACACTGTAAAAAAGCATAAAATCAAGTTAAGTTCAAAGGAAGCAACCAGTGATTGAACTGATTACTATAACAAAAATCAATACTCTACTGAGGATAACAGATTCTATAATCTCTAACATGTGTCATCAAGAATATCCAAAAGTTACTAGATGTCCCCCCTGTGAAGAACAAAACCAGAAAAATGTGAATTTTGGGGTGCCTGGGTGGCTCAGTTTGTTGTGCACTTGACTCTTGGTTTCAGCTCAAGTCATGATCTCAGGGTTATGAGATTAAACTCCATGTTGGGCTCCACACTGGGCATGGAGACTGCTTAAGATTCTCTCTCTCCCTCTGTCTCTCTCTATCTCGCTCACTCTTCCTCCCTCTCTAAAAAAAAAGAAAAAAAAATATGTGACCAGTGTCAAGGAAAAAAATAAGCAATAGAAACTGACCCAGAGGTTACCCATGTGTTAGCCGACAAAGACTAAAAATACAACCTTTGACAATAGGAAAAGAAAAAGTCAGAAAAGCTTGAAGACAAATCAATAGAAATTATCTGAACTGAAGGGGAAAAATACAGCAGAAAAATAAACAGAACCTTAGGGACACATGGGAAAATGTCATGAAATTTATATACAAAATTGGAGAACAGGAAAAAAAAAAAAAACCAGAATAAGTAGAAAGAAAACCACACCAATGTACTTATTAGTCAAACTGTTAAAAACCAAAGATATAGAGAAAACCTTAAAAAAGCCAGAGAATAAAAGACACATTACTCACAGGGGGATAATGATATGAAATATCACTGATTGTTTAATCAGAAGCAATAGACACAAGAAACAATGGAATAAGATCTTTGAAGTTTTAAAACAAAACATTGTCAACATAGAATTTTATATCCTTTGAAAATATTCTTCAGGGACGCCTGGGTGGCTCGGTGGGTTAAAGCCTCTTCCTTCAACTCAGGTCATGATCTCAGGGTCCTGGGATCAGGCCCCACATTGGGCTCTCTCCTAGGCAGGGAGCCAGCTTCTCCCCCATCCCCCAACCTGCCTCTTGCCTATTTGTGATCTGTCAAATAAATAAAATCTTTTAAAAGAAAAGAAAATATTCTTCAAAAGTGAGGAGAAAATAAAAATATTTCAGAAAAATGAAGGCTGGCAGAATTCAGGGTTGAATAGCTGCATACAAGAATTGCTAAAGGATATTTTTTCATGCTAATAGGCAGTAGTACATAGAAACTTGTATCTATAAGAAGGATTGAAGAGCAGCAGAAATGGTAAATGAGTGGATAAATATTAAAATTTATAGAATTTTATCTTCTTTAAATTTTCTTAAAAGGTAAACTGACGTCTTAAGGAAAATAATACTATTGTAGGACATTTATAATGTATGTATTTGTAATATATTAGAAGATATAGCAACTGCACTTTGAATAAGGGGAAATGTGTAAATAAAACTGTGCTGTTGTAAGGTTATTACATTAGTAAAATGGGATGTGTGAAGCGGAAGTGTCAGGTGTGAAGTAAGAAACAGGAAATGTGAAGTAGAAATTGTGAATTAAAAAGTATGGAGTGGTATAATATTGATTCTAAGTAAGTAGATTTTTGTAAGTTAAAATGATTATTTTTAACCTAAGCAAGCTTTAAAATACAATAGTAAGATGTATAGCCAAGAAGCCAAGAGAAAAAAATAAAACAGAATATTAAAAGTTATTTAATTGGGGCACCTGGGTGGCTCAGTGGGTTAAGACCTCTGCCTTTGGCTTAGGTCGTGATCTCAGGGTCTTGGGATCGAGCCCTGCATCAGGTTTTCTGCTCAGTGGGGAGCCTGCTTCCTCCTCTCTCTCTGCCTGCCTCTTTGTCTACTTGTGATCTGTGTGTCAAATAAATAAATGAAATCTTAAAAAAAAAGTTATTTAATTAACTTTGAGAAAGCAGGAAAGCAGCAACACAAGAATAGAAAACAGAAGGAATAGATGGAAAACAAATACAAGATAGTAGAACTGCATCCTATCATAATAATAGTTACATTAAATGTCAAAGGACTAAGCACTCCAATTAAAATTCAGAGATTCTCAGGGCACCTGGGTGGCTCAGTGGGTTAAGCCTCTGCCTTCGGCTCAGGTCATGATCTCAGGGTCCTGGGATGGAGCCCCGAATCGGGCTCTCTGTTCAGTGGGGAACCTGCTTCCCCCTCTCTCTCTGCCTGCCTCTTTGCCTACTTGTGATCTCTGTCTGTCAAATAAATAAATAAATAAATCTAAAAAAAAAAAAAAAAGCCCCAATTAGATGCTGTCTACATAGAGGAACTTTATTTTTTTTTATTTTTTTAAAATATTTTATTTATTTACTTGACAGACAGAGATCACAAGTAGGCAGAGTAGCAGGCAGAGAGAGAGAGAGAGAGGAGGAAGCAGGCTCCCTGCTGAGCAGAGAGCCCGATGCGGGGCTGGATCCCAGGACCCTGGGATCATGACCTGAGCCAAAGGCAGAGGCTTTAACCCACTCAGCCACCCAGGTGCCCCTAGAGGTACTTTAAATCAAAGATAGATTGGAAGTGATAAATGGCCAAAGATGAACCATGCCAAGAGTATGCATAAGAAAGCTAACATAGTTATATTAATAACAGGTAAAGCAGACTTCAGACATTAAAGGAGATAAAGAGGAACATGTCAGAGTGATAAAAGAGATAATTCACCAGAAAGACATAATACTGTTACACATGTTTAAACTTAATAACAGAGCTTCAAAATTCATGAGGCAAAAATAAAAGAACCAAAGAAAGAAATAAACAAACTCACTATCATAGTTGGGTATTTTAACACCCCTCCCTCAGGAATTGACAAATAAGTACACAAAAAAACCCCTAGTAATTATATAGAAAATCTGAAGCAACTGGAACTAATTGGTAACTATAGAATGCTATGCCAAAAGACAGCATAATGAACATTCCTTTCAAGGAAATATATGCCATCAAAATAAAACATATCTTGGGTCATAAGTTAAGTCTCAATAAATTTTAAGAGATTGGAATCTTATATAAAATGTTCTCTGACTATAATGGAATTGTATTACAGATCAATGGAAATAAGACATCTAGAAAATCCCCCAAATACTTATGAATTAAACATCATACTATTAAATAGCACCTGTGTCAAGAAGATATCATAAGAGAGATCAGAAAATATTGATTAATTGATTGATTGATTTTTGAAGATTTTATTTATTGATTTGAGAGAGAGAGAGAAAGTGCACGTGCAAGTTGGGGGAAGGCCAGAAGGAGGGGGAGAAACAGATTCCCCACTGAGCAGGGAAACTGACATGGGGCTCCATCCCAGGACTCTGAGATCATGACCTGAGCCAAAAGCAGACTCAACCAACTGAGCCACCCAGGCACTCTTAGAAAATATTTAAAGTGAATAAGAAAAATGCAACCTATATAAATTTATAGGATACAGTTAAGGCAGTTTTTAGAGGGAAATGTATAGGTTTATATATCTCTACTGGATAAGAAGAAAGCTTAAAATCAACTTTAAGAAACTAGATATAGAAGAGCGAAGTCAACCTAAAGTAAGCAGAAGGAAAAGAATAATAAAAGAACAAGAAACAGAAGCCATACAAATAACAGAGTTAACAAAGCCAAAAATAGGTTATTTGAACAAATTAATAAAATTGATAAACATCTAAAAAGAGGGGCACCTGGGTGGCTCAGTGGGTTAAGCCTCTGCCTTCGGCTCAGGTCATGATCTCAGGGTTCTGGGATCGAGCCCTGCATCAGGCTCTCTGCTCAGCGGGGAGCCTTCTTCCCCCTCTCTCTCTGCCTTTCTCTCTGCCTACTTGTGATGTCTCTCTCTCCCTCTGTTAAATAAATAAATAAATTTAAAAAAAACCATCTAGGAAGATTAATAATAAACAAAAAAAGAGGACATATAAATTCCAATATAAATGAAAAGAGACTATTACCACAGATCATAAAAACATTAAAAAATAATAAGGGAATATTATGAACAATTTTATGCCAATGTATTTGATTATTTAGATAAAACACACTTATTCCTTAAATAGTACAACTTATGAAAACTAATTCAAGAAGGAATTCAAGTCTGAATAGTACTATATGTGCTACAGAAATTGAATTTTTTCTTTTAAGTAGGCTGCACTCCCAACATAGAGCCCAATTCAGGGCTCAAACTTAGGACCTTGAGATCAAGACCCAAGCTGAGATTGAGTCAGGCATCCAACCAACTGATACACTCAGGTGCCCCAGACACTGAATTTTTAATTAAGGAAAATTTCCCATAAAGTGAGCACCAGTCTCTGATAGTTTCACAGATGAATTCTATAAAATACTTAATAAAGATATAATATCATTCTTATGCAAACTGTTTCAGAAAATAGAGGAAAAGAGGAAGCTTCTCAATTCAACTTGTGAGGCCAGTACCATGGGCTTCGTGTCCCCATCCCACCTCCCAATTCATATGTTGAAATCCTAGCCTTCAAGGTAATGGTATTTGGGAGGTAATTGGTTCATAAGGAAATAGTCATCATAAGTGGGATCTAGTGCCTTTATTTAAAAAAACCTAAGAGAGACCCCTTACCCCTGTTACCACAGGACACAGCAAAAAGAAGACTATGAACCAGGAAAGGGACCCTTACCAGACACCAAATCTTCCAGTGCCTTGATCTTGGACTTCCTAGGCTCCTGAACTGTGAGAAATAAATGTCTGTTGTTTACAAGCTACTCGGTCCGTGGTATTTTGTTATGGCAACCCAAATGGACTAAGACAGCTGGTATAAATCTGGTAACAAAACCAGAAAAGGACATTACAGCGAAGAGAATTATAGACACATAAACTCATGAAATTCTTAACAACTACAATTAGTAATATTAACAAATTCCCCCAAAGGTACAATTAACAATATTAACAAATAAAATTCAATAATAGATTTAAAAAAAATAATGCACCAAGACCAAGTGGGGTTTATCCTGGAAATGAGAGATTATTTTAAAAATCTGAAAACCGAACAAGGTAATTTATCAAATTTACGGAGCAAAGGAGGAAATTTATTTAATCTTTTCAAAAGATGAAGAAGAGAAATTTAACAAAATTCAACAGGCTTGTAGTGCCTGGTTGGCTGTCCATTGGGTGTCTACCTTCAGCTTGGTTCATGATCCCAGGGTCCTGGGATTGAGTCCCAAGTTGGGCTCCCACTCACTGGGCAGTCTGCTTCTCCCTCTGCTCCTCTCCCTGCTTGTGCTCTCTCATACTCTCTCCTTCTCTCAAATAAATAAAAGATCTTGAAAAAAAATTAAACAGGCTTTTGTGATTTAAAAAAATAACTCCCAGCAAATTATAAATAGAAAGAAAAATCTTTCAACTTGATAAAGAACATCTATAAAAACTGCCCAACAGCTAATCCTATATTTGATGATGAAAGACTAAAGGTCTTCTGCAATATTAGGAACAAGGCAGGATCTCATCTCTTACTCTTCTATTCAATATTTTGCTGAAGTTTCTTCCCAGTGAAATAAGGCAAATAAAGAAATATTGGAAAGAAAAATGTAAAGCTGTCTTTTTTCATAGCAGAGTTGTAGAAAATCCCAAGGAATCTATAAGAAGACAATTATTATAAGTGAATTTATCAATGTCCCAATATAAATAGCTGATACACCATAACTCATTGCATTTCTACATAACAGGAGCAAAATAATTGGGAAATTAAATTTTAAGAAGTTATCTAGCAATAGGAATAAAAACATAAGATACATAGGAAAAAGTTTATGAAAGGTGTGTGATCTCTATATTAAAAACTATAAAATATTGCTGAGAGAAATTTTAGAATATCTTTGCAAACAGAAATATATATCATGTTCATGGATAAGAAGGTTCAATGTTATTAAGACATCAATTCGCCCTATATTCATCCACAGATTCTATGCATTCCCAATACAATCCCAGCAGAATTATTTTTTTAATTGATAAACTGATCCAAAATATACATGTGAAAATGCAAAGAACCTAGAAAAAGCCAACAAAATTTTAAAGAGGAATTAAATTAGGGAGGTTTTACTATGTGACACATCAAGAGTTACTCTAAAGTAACAATAATCAAGACAGTGTGATAATAGTGTAAAGATAAACATATAGGTCAATTAAACCAAATAGAAAATGCAGATAGAGCCATGCATATACTATCAACTGATTTTCTTCAATGACACCAAAGAATTTCAGTAAGGAAAGAAAAGTCTTTTCAACAAATTTTTTTTCCATATTGAAAAAATTATGCTCGACACTACCTCATACCATACACAAAAATTTATGTTTTATGGACCACAGACCTAATTGTAAAAATTAAATCTATAAAATTTCTGAAAGGGAACATAGAGCTAATTTTCATGACCATGTGATAAGGCAAAGATTTCTTAGTATACCAAATTCAGAAGCCATAAAAAAAATCTTGAGAGATTATACTTTATCAAAATTAAAACCCTCTGTTCTTCAAAATATACCTTTAAGAAAATAAAAAGGCAAACCACAGAATGGGAGAAAATATTTGCAATACATATATTAGGTAAAGGACTTTCATTCAGAATATACAAAGAACTCTATCAATTTAATTTTAAAAAGACTTACAGCCCAATTTATAAAGAGATAAAATACTTTAACAGACATTTTGGGAAAGAAGATATATGAATGACATGGAAGTACATGAAAAGTGTTCAACTTTACTAATCATCAGGGAAATGAAAATTCAACTCCAATGAGATTTCACTAGAATGGCTTAAATTTTAAAAACCAACGTTACTAAATGTTGGTGAGGCTATGGAGCAACTGGAACTCTCATACATTGATAGTGAGATGGTAAAATGATACAACCACTTTGGAAAAGCTAGGCAGTTTCCTATAAATTTGAGCATATACTTATCAAATTACTCCAGTAATTCCACTTTTAGGTATTTACTCAAGGAACACAAAGATTTGTATAAATATTCATAACAACATTATTCAGAATAGGAAAAAACCCTGGAAACAACTCAAATGTTCATCAATAGGTAAAAGAATAAACGTATTGCCATATATACATACTCCAGAGTAAAAAAAAAAGAAAACTACTGATACATACATCATCTCTGGTGAACCTCAAAAACAACCCAAGCAAAGGAAGTCAGACTCTAAAGAGTGCAGACTATATGATTCCATTTATATGAAGTTCTAGAAGGTAAAAGTAATCTATAGTTACAGAAACCAGGTAAGTGGTTACCTGGTACAGGATTGTTATTAGGTGGAACTGGCTGCAAAGGAACACTAGGGAAGTTTCTTTCTTTCTTTCTTTCTTTCTTTCTTTCTTTCTTTCTTTCTTTCTTTCTTTCTTTTTTTTTAATTTATTTGACAGAGAGAGATCACAAGTAGACAGAGAGGCAGGCAGAGAGAGAGAGAGAGAGGAGGAAGCTGGCTCCCCGCCCAGCAGAGAGCCTGATGCGGGACTCGATCCCAGGACCCCGAGATCATGACCTGAGCTGAAGGCAGAGGCTTAACCCACTGAGCCACCCAGGCGCCCCACTAGGGAAGTTTCTGGCATGAAGCAAATATTCAGGTTGGTGTCATTGTCACACGGATATATGCATTTGTCAAAATTCATTGAACTGTGCCTTGAAGTATGTACATTCTATTCTTTATTAATTATACCTCAATGCAGTAGATTTTAAAAAATCTACTCCTACCTTCTCATTGCCCACTCATTGCTGCAGTGAAATTTCCCAGCCCCGCTCCAAGAGCTGGTCTCTACCTTCACCAGGTCCCATGCCTTTATTAGATTACCCATCACATGCTATCATGTGTCTGCCACTCTTTCCAGATCATGAGCTGGTTGCGGTCTGGGACTGACATGATCAACCGTCCACATTTTCATTATTAAAACCAGGAGAGTCCCAGACAAATACAGGTATGGAGGGATCCCAAGGTTCTGCTTTGATGCTTTCATGCAAACAGGCCCCGAGAGGTGAAGCCACAGGCAGTGGTAGATTCCGGCCCAGATGCCAAGTTCACTGTGTCCTGCCCATGACTCTGGCCTCTCTACCATGACGCTGGGTGTTCTGGAAGGCAAATAAACAAGCTCTATTGAGATTTTATGGAGTGAAGACACCTTCCAGAGCCCCATCTCCTGGAAGCGCCACAGTCCACCATCTGGCCTGCCGTTTCCCCACTCCTGAAAGTCATCTGACCCCAGGTAGCCAACAGTTTCCTTTCCCCCCAGGCCTCCCAAACCCACCGTCAAGTGCCAGCGCTGCCTGAGCTTAGTGCTGACCTTTCAGGGAGCACTTTGGTTGGAAAGTGACTTTAGGTAAACAAAAATAGCCTTCAGGTTTTCCAGATGCAGGCTTGTTTTCTTCTTCATGTCCCGGGTAGAAAAATACCCAGTGGGAGGGAGGAGGGAGTGACTGAGGGAGTGACCCTCCCTCCCAGACCTTGGGCCTCTGTCCTCTCAGGCCTGTGCCTCAGGGCTTCCTTTGCCAGAGCTCAGTTCTCAGTGGGGAGAGGGGACGGGATGGGGGGGGTGGCTGGGCAGGCTGGGATTTCAACAATGCCACTGTGTCTGGCAGCTGAACCGGATGCTTGACCTGACTAGGCTCCATGAGCCAGGGGAGAGGGAGGGAGCAAAGGCAGCCTTGAGAAATTGTTTCCATTCCCACCCAAGAGACTTTTCTTCCCTGTGTCTCTGCCAAGGCCTCTTCTTGGGCGGAAAAGTCTGTATCACCTCCTTTTGACAAAGTCATGATGGCGTTTCTCCCCTCAGCCTTGACAAAAGCTTTGACCTGCCTGTCCTCCCTCTCCTTTGTCTTTCCTTCCCACCAACAGAGTGTTTTTCACACTTGCTGCCTCCCTCCTCAGGTCCTGCCAGGGCAAAGCTGAGCCCAGGAGTCCCCTGGCACCTACATGAAAGCTCTTCCTGTTGAGAACCCACATGGAACCAAAAGCTGCCCACACCCACAGCTCTGGCCCCGGGTCCCCGAGCACAGGGCCACGGAAACTTGGCCACAGTGCTTCAGCGGAATAAACAGCCCTGAGCCACACAGGAGAGGAGCCTCCCATGTCCTGCCAGGCAGGGTACATCAAGGGAGAAAGGAGCCATGCCCAGGAACCCTTAGCAGCCCATTCCGCAGCACCTGTGCCTAAGGAAGGACATTCAGACTGCGGGTGATCATGCTTGCGGCAGCATTTTGAGTTTGTTGGTGCAGGTGGAGGGAAAACAGGAGCGTGCTGCAATTTCCAACACGTTAGCAGAAAAAGTGAAAAGTGAGAAGGCAGGGGTGAGGCCCAAAGGGATGTGAGGGGGTGTGGAGCTGGGCCGAGAATCTAAGTCTGGTTCTCGAAATGGTGGCAAAAGGCACCTGGCTGGGGCTTCCTTGAGAGAAAAAATCTGGTCTCTCAACCTGGGTGTCGTTACCGGGTGGCACGGCCAGGCCTTACCCGGCAACACAGGTGTAGCCTGAGGAAACCATAAGCCAGATGGGGGTCCGAGGGGTTGTCATTTGCTCGAGACGGAGTTTCAGCTGCAGACCCAGGGCTCCTGACTCCTAAGGAATCTCCCACTAGATTTTGAGGTATTTATCCTCACAGGGAAATCTGGGAGAACATACACCAAGATGTCAACAATATGACCACGGGGCGAACTTTAATTTTTGTTGTTTTTCTCTTGGGTTGTTGCTCACCTCTACTTTTTTTTTTTTTTTAAGCAAATATTAAGGGTTACTTGTGTAAAACATTCAAGGGGGAAAAAATAATTCCCACTAGATGACACAATACACATAACATATTTAGCAAAATGAGAGGCTGGCATCTCCTAATGGATATTATTAGCTTCAGGTGAAAAGAGGATAAGAAGAGGAAGCAGAAGGAAAGAAAAAAGAAGAGAGAGGAACATCCGGAATGAGGAAAGAATCAAATAGAAAGAAAAGGAGTGAAAGAGGGAAGGGGGAAGAAGAAAAGACATGAAGAGTTAATGTTCTCCTGCCAGATTCCTGGGACTCTATGCTGGCCTCTCAGAGAGTAAGAAACCAGGGACAACAAAAGAAATTTTAGTCCATGCTCCTTTTGCTTTTCTTAGGGCCAATATGAAAAACCCTGGCCTGGGCTGGACTAGAAGGAAAGTTCCTGAACTAGCTGTGGTTCCAGGGAGGAGACAGTTAATAAAAGCATTTACAGAGATCCTGGTTTGTTACATGTCTCTGGTTTTTGGAACTGTCTCAGCCTGTCTGTCTGTCTGTCTCTCTCTCTCTCACACACATACACACACACAAACACAAGCACACACTCACATAGCAGGAAAACAGTGGGCCAACTTCCTTCAGAACACCATTCCTGTTTTGAAATGAGTGCTCTCTTGTCTCTCTCCCAAAGGAGCATGAGCTGGAGATGAAGGACGGTGTCTTTGCTGCCAGCACCCCACAGGGTAATCAAACCATCCTTGGTGACATCATGTTTTCTGAGTGGATGTTTGTTTCAAAAGCTGCAAAAATAATCTGAACTTTTAGCCCCAACTTCTCCCCAGAGGGCAGTGTCCTCTGAATTGGGCCAAAATAGAGCTCCTACCTCCGCTCATTAAGGAAGTAATTAGTAAGGGCACCAACAAGCTCTCTCATACTTCCCACCCACTTCCCCCATAAAAATCCTCATAGTCTGAATTTCTGTGGATGCCAAGTGCTGGAAAAATGAGTGCAAGGGCGGTTAAGAGGGGAAGGGGAAAGGAAGCACAGGTCTAAAGAGCCTGGTACAGAATGGGGAATGACCCCCATATGCGTGCCTCTGGGGCTGGTGTCTTTTATTACAGGTACTTGGCTAGCAGGAACAGCACTGCAGGGTGCTGGCAGACCCAGGCAGGAGCAGCTGAAAATCAATGCTGACAGTAAAGCCACCCCAGAGGACACTGGAAATTTAATCTCTGGAGGGCCAAGGTTAACATATCTGAGCGAGAGGCCAGAGCCTAGGAAAGTAAGTACAGCTAGAAAGACTAGGTTCCTATCAAACAGGGGCTCCCAGACCTTGGAACTAGAGAGACCTTGATGCAGATCCCAGCTGGGTGAACTTGAATGATTTGCTCGGCTTCTCCAAACCTCATTTTCTGCAGAAGAATAGGGGTATCCAATCATTTACTTATTTGTTCAACAGCTATTAATTGAGTGCCTACTATGTGCCAAATGCTGTGTTAGGCACCAGGGATATAATAGTAATCAAACTTTTGTCCCTATTCCAAAGGAGCTTGTAGCTTAGCGAGGATGAGTAGTGCTACTCTAGGGCTGTATATAGGAGCACATAGTAGTTTGGGGGCAAGGAACATCTTTCCCATGGATATGGTATCTAAGTCAAGTTTGGCAATATAGGAAAGAGTTTTTGAGAAGAAAAAAGAAAGCAAAGAGCAACATGTGCATGGGCATGGTAGTAAAAGAAAGCATGGCTTATCAGAGGAACAGAAATAGCTCAGAATGGCCAGAAATGGAGCACATATGGTAGGAAGGAGATCAGGGAGGAGAGAGGTTAAAGAGGACAGTGGAGATTTGCTATCTATGCTTGAGTTCAGATTTTATCCTAAGTCCATACTTTAATAGAGGTTTTCAGCAAGGAAATGAGATGTGGCACAGGACAAAGAACTGACTGAAGGAGAAAAATACACAAGAAGGTGTATACATCTTCACGAGAAGGTGAAGAGACTGTTAGAAGAAGGCTGTTGGAGTGAATCAGACAGGAGACAACAAGAGATCTGACTGTGAGGGTGAAACGAAGGCAGAGAAGGGGCAAACAGAGAAGTGTGAGAGGTAATTTAGAGAAAAAAATCAGTGGAACTTGAAGACCGACTGGATGTTTCAGGAATAGAAGAGGCTCTGATGTTGGGTGGAGTAGTAACTATTTTTAGCATTGAAAAGAAGAAATGTATTAGTGGAGAATGATAATGATTAGGAAAGGGCCATAGACCATGCTGTAGACCCCTGAAGCAAATAAGAATGTAAAGACACCAGCTAGGGAGGATGGTAGCATGAGGCATGGAGGAAAAATGAGGACATATTTCAGAAACCTGTCTATCTTCGGAATTCTAGCAGCCAGATACTTACTTCTTAAGCAGGAGATAGTGTTATTCTTGAAAAAAAGAAAACAGAAGAGGTTATGGACTTAGGGATCTAGGCACCAAATAATGAGGGTAAATTTCAGAGCTGGAAAGGAAGAATTAGTTGAAAGTCTGATTATAGAGCAGGCAGACCTCTAGCCTCTTTGTCTTGCCCTACCTGCTAATGGGCCTCTTTTTCCCGGGCAGAAAAATAGGATTCTTTAGAGGAACTGAATGGTGCCTAGGGAAAAAACTTCCAGATACTAATATTCTGGGGTGGCATGTTCCAAAGAAATGGCCAAGTCTCATCCCATTCACCCTCAAGTGATAAGAAACACAGAGTTTAACAGTCAACATTTATAATTTCTCATTCTTAAATATGAACAATCAATCTTACATATTCATAGAGCTATGAGGCCATAAAACAAGAACAAGGTGCTATGCAAAAAGAATAATCATTTGATGAGAAAGAGTTCTTAAAAATTAATAGATAAGAGAAAACATTAAATAGAAGGGTTAGAAGATAGGATTGAGAACATTTCTGAGGAAGTTGAATATAGAAATAAGAGAGGAAAGATAAAGAAATTGAGGAATCGATTCAACAACTGACTAACAGAAATTTCAGAGAAAGAGAAAACAGAGAGGAAGAAATTATCAAATAAATAGTATAAGAAATGTTTCCAGAACTAAAGAGTACAGGTCCCTGGATTAAAAGAATCTGCCAGGAGCCAAACAAAGAATTTGAAAAGATCTGAACCTAAAAGTTTGATCCTAAGATTTCAGGACACCAAGCATAAAGCAAAGAGCTTACAAGCTTCCAGAGACAGAAGAAAGAAAAAAAAATACATACAAAAGATAAGAATGGCATTGGATTCTTAAATGTATCTTAAAATTATGACAGAAAATTGTTTTCTATATCCAGTTAATCTATTAGCCTTGTGTGAGAAGAGAAGAGGAATATTTTCTGAACATACCAAGATTCAGAAAATTTAGTTCCCATCCAAACTGCCTTAGGAAACTATGGGAGAATAAGTGCCAGTAAAACAAAAAGTAAACCCAGATAGAAGTCATAGAATCCAGGAAATGGGATTGCAACCTAGAGCAGTAGTGAAAAAAAAGTCTCAGAGGAATCTACAGCAGAACTAGGATATGACCTCTCCAGGCTAGAGAAATACTGAGTTCTCAGAAAGGGAGTTCTCTAGAAAACAAAACAAAATAGAGACCCGCCAATATAAATGATATGGAAGATTATATAGTGGAGCTTCCAGAAAGAAGTATGGAAAATTATGCAAGCAATAAAAGAGCAACTAGTAACTCCAGGAAAAACAAAAAACTATACAAGAAAGAGAATGCAATCATAGTGTGTTACTTGACTCTGCCACAAACAGTATTTACAAGATCTTAATGATGTAAACCTTGATTACTGATATAAAAGAAAAAATAGTAACTTAACCATATTGAAAAGATGGGGAGACGACGAGTGGGAGAGGTATTAAAAGAGCCAATATCATATACTATCATAACAGAAATGGCTGTAAATATATTGTGTCTAAAACTGACATACCAAAAAAAGCAGTATTATATTATTTTATATGGTAGAATTAACTACCAGTAGAAATGGGTGGAAGTGGTTGTCTAGGTGGTTGGTGAGGAAAAGGTTTTGGAATGTAGGGAGAAGTAAAACAGATGGTTACTGTTTTTCATTAGACTTTGAAAACCACATACAGATGTTTCTTTTATACAACTTTTTAGTTTAAAAAATTAAATGTAAATGAAATAGCAAGAAGGAAATGTGAGTTGTCTTTCCCATCCCTCCTCCCCACCCACCCTTGTACACACATCCTTAGAATGTGACGAGACCCCAGCAAAGTCCTCTGCATTTCAGAGTCAGGAAAGGGGAGAAAGGCAAGTTGCTGAAAGTGTGTCTACAGTCTATGATTGTCTTCTCTTGAGAGGGCACAGAGATGAAGATGGTAAAGTACCCAGGACAAAAATCTCTTCAAGAAATGTCAGTTTTCCTTTCTCCCCACCCCTTGAATGAGCACTTGCCATATATTTGATTATTTAATTAAATGAACACAGTTCAGAGAAAGGCAAAAGATCAGGCAGAACAGACTCCAAAAAGCAGAAGCAATCTTAGTGACCATGTGGTTTACCACATGGCTTCTAACCTGTGTGATCATCAGAATACTTAAGGAGATTTTGCAAGAAAAGATTTCCCTTCTCAAGACCTGGAGTCACTTGGACTCAAAAAAGAGGAGTAAGTGACCAGGCCAGGAAGAGGCAGGACTAGAACAAGATCCCATCTTCTTGCCCACAGTGCCATGGCTTCTGCACACCCATCTGGGTTTCTGTGCCACCTGGTTTTCTCTTTAATGGATCCCATTGGGTCCAGAAAGCTCCTTTGGATAATGTTATTGACATTCAGTGCTAAGGCAAGGGTAAGTTTTGGGGGAATGCTGCTTCAAGTCCCATGGACTTCAGGTCAGACTCACCTGCCTGACCTGGGATTCCCCCAGACCCAGGGGAGCGGTGGAACTCCCTTGCCAAGTAAACAGCTGTTTGACTGCCCAAAATGCCATTTTCTACCCAGAAGCATAGGATGCTGGCCCAGGGATGGAGCCAGAAAATCCAGCTGTGCCATTTGCATGACCAACCTAGTGCTAATGCATGGTTCCAGCCAACTCTGATTCATATATTTAACCACTTGGGCAAGATACCACCCACTGTCCCTCCTTTATTCCCTCTCTCTAGATCTCCCTCCCAGCAACTGGTTAATGGGCTGGCTCAGCTAGCTGTACCCCAGGATGTTAGGATCCCCAGGTCAGCAAATTCAGTAGTATGTGGTTGCAGAAAATCAAAAAGAGATGTCTCTTTTCATATATATTATCTCAGATATTTGAGCCTCACAATCAATTTTTATGTTTGTCATTGGAGACTCTAAGTCTAAGACCCTACCTCATCAACCTTATCTCTTATTTCTGCTCCCTTATTGTTGGGTGGAGAAAAAAGAAAGGTTTTCTGTTCAAGGAGATACCATTAACACAATATGACAGAGGATCTCCTGCTCCCCTCAGAAGTGGTGGGAGGCAGGCTAAACGAGGCCCCAGAGCCAGAACAGGCTAGGCAGAAATCAATGGGTACATTGGGTTTAGTTACATTTAGACATGTTTATTGCGGAAATTTATTTATTTATTTTTTAAGACTACTTATTTATTTATTTGACAGAGAGAGCTACAGAGCACAATCATGGGGAGCAGCGGAGGGAAGGGGAGAAACAGGCTCCCCGCTGAGCAGGGAGACCAATGCAGAGCTCGATCCCGAGACTCTGGTATCATGACCTGAGCCAAAGGCAGACGCTTAACTGACTGAGCCACCCAGGTGCCCTTATTATGGAAACTTAAAGCATAAAAAAAGTAGAGATCAGGGGCTCCTGGGTGGCTCAGTCATTTAAGCATCCAGCTGTTGATTTCAACTCAGGTCATTCTGTCAAGGTCGTGAGATCAAGCCTCACATAAGACTCCATGCTCAGCATCTCTCCCTCTCCCTGTGCTCCTCCTCCTCCCCGCACTTGCACTCTTCTCTCAAAATAATAATAATAATAATAATAATAATAAAATATTAAAGATATAAGTAAAAAATTTAAGAACAATAAACTACTATGAATTTTTATTTTAATAAAAGAAAACTCATGGCCATACTTTTTTCAACTGTATCATTGCCCACTCCACTTCTCATCTCCACAAATGGATTGTTTTGAAGCAAATCCATCTTATAATAAGATTCAGTCAGTGTTCAAATTTCCCCCAAATATTCACATCACATTTGGTTGATGTGTCTCTTAAGTCTCTGAAACTACAGGTTCCTGCTCCCTTTTTTTCCTTCTGCACTTCATTTGTTGAAGAAATCAGGTCCCTTTTCCTACATAGAGTTTCCCATATTCTCAATTATGCTGGTCACATTTTAAAAACCTGTTCTTCTGTCCCAGATGTTTCCTGTAAACTGACAGATGTACACACATGAGGTCTGATTTTTGAACAAAAATACTTCATAGGTGATATTGTACATTTAGAGTTACATTATATCTACTGATCTTTTTGTGATGTTAGTGAACATGGATCATTATCTGGATCCACTAGCTCATATGGGCTTTGCAGAATGATGATTTTAGTATTACATCTTCACTTACCAGCTGGAATTCTTACAGAGAGAAGACTTTACCTCAAATGATTATCCCCAATAATGGTATAAAATTCCTATGGGAAAGGCAGATTAAATTCTTTTTCTCCTTCCCCCTTTTTTCCCCTAGTATCCAGAATATGTTGATCCTCCCACTATATCATTCAGGGATGACTTATGAGTTCTTTTTATTGTTTTTTTTTTTTAATTATGAACTCATGGGTTTTAACAATTTGGATGTGTTTTGACCTATTGCATTTATTATTCTTATTTGTGGTCAAATAGTCCCATCTTTAGCCTCTTCAATTTTGTTCCTGAATTCTTCTGACCCAAACTTACTAGTCATTGGTATGATTTTCTAGTCATTGGTATTGCTTTCAGGAATGATAAAATGTTCTTGGCTTATCTTGTATATTTCCAGTCTTGGACCTATATTCCAATACTCTTTAAGGGATTTTGATTCCTTTTGGTGGAATATAGTATTTAGAATTCATAATCTGGGCACAGGAGGCACTCATTGCTATTGGTTGATCACAGTTTCTGAATATTTTAAAAAGACTTATTTATTTATTTTAGAGAGAGAGCAAGAGCAGGAGGAAGGGGCAGAGGAAGAAGGAGAGAATCCTCAAGCAGATTCCCTGCTGAATGTGGAGCCTGATGAGGGGACTTGATCCCAAGACTCTGAAATCATGACCTGAACTGAAATCAAAAGTGAGCCACCCATGTGCCCCTATTATTTTTAATGGATAGAGCCAGGAAATACATATGTTTTGGTGCTATTGCTTTTAGTTTTGAAAAAAATTCAAACTTATGAAAGTTGCAGGTAAAATATGAAGAACTCCACCCCACCCCCCAACTGAGAGTAAATTTCTGGCATGAATGTCCTATAACTCCCAAACGCTTTAGTAGTATTTCCAACAAACAAAAACATTTTTCTCCATAAGCACAGTACAATCATCAAAATTAGGTTGTTTCATCATGGTCTCATTGTCTTTTATAATAAGAGATCCAGTATAAGATCACACATTGCAATTGGCTGTCATATTCCTTTAGTCTCTTCCAGTCTAGAAAAGTTCTCCATCTTTCCTTGAAATGCATGCCCTTGATATTTTTGAGGATTATAGAGCAGCCATTTTGTGTGATGTCCTACGGTTTGTGTTAGTCTGATGTTCCCTCATGATTAGATTCAGGTTGTGCATCTAGGGCAAAAATATCACAGAAGTGACATCAATGCATCCTATTAGGTGACACATGATTTCAATTTGGTGAGTTACAAATGATGTTTGTTTTGATCGTTTGATTAATGATTGTGTCTGCTAGGTTTCTCCATAGTAAAGTAATTCTTTTCTCCTTTGTAATTAATATACATTTTATGGAGAGGTATTCTAAAAACTCCTTATCAAACTTTCAATTTAATCATTTATACATTTATATTGTATAGACTCAAGTTTCTTATTCTATTAAATGGGTTATAATCCACTGTAAACATTATTTAGTTTGGTGCTCAAATTGTCCCAGATATGGTCAGTAGATGCTCCTTCAGACTAGTTCTGTGTCTCTCTGACTTGTACCCATTATGTCTAGGTTCATCTTGTCTTTTGCCCATCCCAGCTGTGAAATAAACCATTTCTCCAAAGAATCCAGTTTATTTTAGGTAGAATCATATTTGGAAAACAAGATCAGGACCCTAGATGGGCTTATTGTTTTCTGGGGTGTCTGCATTCTCAGAACTTCTCTCGATGGACATAGGTAGGGAATACACACACACACACACACACACACCCCTATATTCATTTCTTTTTCCATAGAGTTCAATTCCAATCTAACACCACAGGGTCCATTCTGCTTTTTCCCTTTCTGTATTTCTGATAGCTTTTTCCAATGGCTAGACAATTGCTCCCATTATCCATAATGTATTTATTCATTGGGTCAATCCTCCACAATCTTCCATAGCAGCTGCCATTTCCTCTCCTATGAGGATCCCTCTGTCCACCCTACTGGGTGCCGTTGACTACCTGGACACCCTCTTCATTCTGCCCAACTCCAATACCCAGTGTTGGGTACTGGAGTTTTATAGGCAATCTCCTTGTCTCACTCAACTCTGACCCAGCACACTGGCAGCCCACCTGTACACAGGGACACCCTCTGCACCCCCTGGGCTCCTCTGTCCCCAAGCCCCAGCATGGACACCTATTTTACTCCTCAGCTCCTCATTATGGTTTTAGGAGTGAATTGTTCGAGAAAAGAAACGAAGGGAGGTGCCTGGGTGGCTCAGTCAGTTAAGCGTCTGCCTTCAGCTCAGGTCATGATCCCAGGGTTCTGGGATCAAGTCCCACATTGGACTCCTTGTTCAGCCGGGAGTCTGCTTCTCCCTCTGCCTCCCTGCTCCACCCTGGTTTGTGCTCTCTCTTGTTCACTCGCTCTGCAAAAGAAAGAAAGATGAAAGGAAAACAGAAGAAGACAAGGAAAAGGAGGAATCGCTATATTTTTTCTTTAAAATAAAGAGAAAATATTTCTTGAATATAACATTTCCAATTCAGATTTAGGGGGAGTACACAATTTTACTTAACTTCTTTGATTCTATATATTTACCTTTTTCTCTTAAGCTAAAATCTTGATTCCTAACATCAAGATTATTAGTTATTTATTCCACCTTACTAGATATTTAGTAGTTTCAGAATAATCAAACCAATACCATTACAAATAATATGGTGAAACAAGTTTAAGATCTTTTAGAGTTCTTTTTATCCTTAGGGCACTTCTGACTAAGAATGTACAGACAAATTATTGTGCTTTTTAGGTCAATTAAAATATTATACTCAGTGTGATTAAGCCTCTGACTCAAAATGTGGTTACGTTTCATTTGCCTTTGTATTTTAAGAATAGTTAGAGGGAGAAAAGAGAACCAAGAATGGTAAGAAATTTCGGCAGAAACAACTCTCTGAAGGAGGCTAGTTCGGGATGGGTGCAGGATAGAGTGGAGATGTTCAAAAAGTTGGATGATCAGAAAAAAGGATTGAAGAGCCACAAAAGCCATATAAACTCTTTTAAGAGGATCATAGCAATATCTACCAACATATACTTGAAACCTTACTACCATGTAATATTTTACTACTCAGTATAGTCTTACCACATAAGTCTCTACTTACATACAGAATTACCCTTTGACCCACAAACCCCACCTCTAGGAATCTATCCCAAAGACACAACACCAGCATAAATATGAAAAGATATGTATTCAAGACTATTCGTTGCAGCTCTGTTTGTAATAGTAAAAGATTAGGGATAAGACAAATGTCCATCAAGATGCTGAGACAGGGGAGCCTAGGTGGCTCAGTTGGTTAAGCTCCCAGCTCTCAATTTCAGCTCGGGTCATGATTTCAGGGTCTTGGGATCAAGCCTCACATTGGGTTCCACAATCGGTGGAGAGTCTGCTTAAGGACACTCTCTCTCTCTGCGCTTCCCCCTGCTCTCTCTCTCAAATCAATAAATAAACCTTAACAAAAAAAGACGTTGATACAATCATGAGAACATGGAACCATGCGGAGTCATGATAAACCAAAGTTTGAAGAAGCAGAAACTGTGGGGAAACAGAATGATGAGGGAGAAATACAGGGAGAGAAGAGAAGAATTGGTTCAATTGGAAGCTCTGTGAAGCTAGTCAGGAACTGTTTTAAGTCATTACAGTATCTCAAACACCTAAAATGGCACTTGGATCATAATGGGTGCTCAATAAATATTTACTGATAAATACATAAGTTAGCAAGGTGGGAAGAAAGAATGAACCTAACAGAGAGATGTGGTGACCAAAAACAAACAAAACAAAGAACAAAACAAAACAAACAAGGAAACCCAAACCAAACAACTATGCAAGCCACAAAAACAAGAAAAAGAAAGCAAGCTTTTCTTCCCTAGTCTACCGTGTTCTTAGCGTGCTTGATTCAAAGCATCCTGGGATCCAAAGATCTAACTCAGGAGTCAAGATAATATCTTCCCTCTTATACTAGCCCCTGTCTTCTGCAATTATTAGAATCAAAATATGTCACAAACTTTTAGCTTTTTCCTGTTGAAGAGATAAGAAGTGACACCTCTGTGTAGTTTAAATTTGCATTTCTTTTATTATGAGTAAAGTTGATCATTTTTTTATATGTTTTTTAAGTAGGTTCCACTCCTGAAGTGGGGCTTGAACTCACAACCCAGAGATTAAGGGTTGCATGCTCTACTGACTGAGCCAGTCACACACCCCTCTTTTCCTATGTTTAATATCCATTTGTTCTTTTCTTTCTTGGCCCCTTACTGTTCTTTTTGACTTCCTGATTTGGGAGAGCTCTATATTGTCTTCGGGAATATGATAATCCTGTCTTAATTACTTTATGACAATTGGGCTCAATCCAAGTGCCTATCTAAATGGGACTGATTAAATAAACCACGGTACATGTACAGAATAGAATACTATGCAGTCTTTTTTAAAAGAAATATACTAATAAGAAAGATCTCCAAGACATTTTAGTGAAAAATCAAAATGCAGGCCCATGTACACATACACATGGCAGACACTGGCTAGTTGTTTTCCAAAATGTTTCCCCTTTTCTCCTGGCACCACTAAGCAGCAATTCTCAACCTCCATTGCAATATTGATTAAATTGTGGCCAGTAGAATGTAAGAAAAAGTGATTTAATGTCAGTTGCAAGCCTTGCCCATAAAACTGTCCAGGGGGCCATTTGCCCTTCTTTCTCTTCTTATATGACTGGTTAGATCCATAGGATCTTAAAGAGTTTTCCAAAGCTTTAGTGGATGGTAGAGCTACTAACTAGAAGCAAAGTTCTCGAAGGCCTATATGATTGGCCAACCAATACCAGACTGTTGTGAGCAAAAATTAAATCTTTTTTGAGATGTAGGGACTATTTGTTACACCAGACAGCTCACACTGATTATAATTATGCTACCAAAGTAGTTCATTTTATGCATCAACTTGGGTAGGCTGGGGTCCTTGGTTAGCTTATCAAATAGCCATCTAGATATGGCTGTGCAGGTATTTTTTTTTAGATTGGTTAACATTTAAATTGGTAGACTTTGAGTATAGGAGTTTACCTTGGATAGCTCAGGTAGGCTTCATCCAATCAGTTGATGGGCCTTAAGAGCAAAGACTGAAGTCCCCCAAAAAGGGAAGGCTTCTGCCTCTAGACTCTAACACAGATATTTGCCTGAGTTTCCAGCCTATTGACTCATAATTGCAACATCAGCTCTTGCCTGGATTTCTAGCTTGCCAGACTGCAGATATCAGACTTGCCAGCTACAGCCCACAATTGCATAAGCCAATTCCTTAAAAAAAAAAAAAAAAAAAAAAAAAAAAAAAGTGTGTGTGTGTGTGTTGGCTGAGATGGCCAGGTGGGAGGCCCAGTGGTTGGCTACATGCATGAGATTGAGCAAATAACTAAATAAATTGAGGACAATGGGAGTCAGGTTTCTCATTGACAGAGACAATTGGTGTACATACGAAAACGAAGAAAGGAAGAATGAACCCTGCAGTATAGATTAAAATAAAAAGTACCAGTGTGAATTCATGGTTTAATAGATAGGTAGATAGATGATAGATAGATAGGAAGAAAGATGATAAATGGATATGCTGAGAGGGCTTGAGAGCAGAATTCCCCAGCAGAAATGAGCATGTCTGGCTCAGACATCTCAATGGCCCTGACATTTAAATACCACACTCTACTAAGAGGAACCAGGAATTCATGAAAAAATGACTGATTTCAGGGCTGGGGCAATGGAAGTACAAGGTGAACCTGGAACTTTTCTTTTTTCTTTTTCTTTTCTTCTTCCTCTTCACCTTTCTTCCTCCTCCTCCTCCTTCTTCTTCTTTTGATAGTACCAGAAATTAAGGAAATTCTCAAAGAATGATAGTAGTATGTAAAAGGACATGGAAACTAGCTTGCAGGGGGCTCCTGTGTGTCAAATCTGGAACACTTCAAGCATCAAAACCATGACATTAATAGATTTTAATCCATTACTTAAAATAGGAAATCCACAGTGATATATGTACACAAACTAATAAATAGATGGGAAAAAGAGAAAGCTCTTTCATATAATAAAATAAGACTTAATAAATACAAAAGAACAATGAAGTTTTTTTTAAAAAAACCCAATTTACAACCACCAGAGGAATAATTAAATCAGACCAAAACAAAAATCGACGGAGGTTAAAACTAGTAGGTGAGAGTGGAATAAGAAATAGAATAATCACAGAGTCTCAAAGGAGAGTACCTTTTTGGTACAAAGTAGGAAGAACATAGATTTCCAGTGGCAAAACCTGGCAGATACGATCTTAATTAAGTGATTAAAGCTAACACCACTAGGAATGGAACAAGTCAACATCATGTGAAATCTAATAGGGCATAACAAAAACACAGCATCACATCTGTGCTATTCCTGCCCCCCAAAATGCATAATCTAGGTCTAATCCCAAGGAAATACTACGTGAATCCAAGTTGCAGGATCTCCTACAAAGGCTGGCCTTATAATCCTAAAAATATATGTCCAGGGTCTGAAATTCAAGGAGGACCTCTTCTGGATTGAAGGAGATTAGACAGGCGTGGCAGCTGGGTGTGAAGTGTACCCCAGGACTGCACTGGGGCCCATGCTAGAATATCTCCAGGGCATTTGGTGTAACGTAAGTGGGGGCTCTTGGTAAAGTTCTTTGTAGCATTTTTGCAACTCTTCTATAAGATCAAAATGGCTCCAAAATAAAATAGAGGTGTAGATGTAGCTACAGATAGATGTAGAGATGGAGGTGTAGATGTAAACATTAGAATGATAAAAAAAAA